>ONZH01019401.1:0-62095 GCA_900303285.1 Rhinella marina | reverse complement strand
TAGCCGCAGTCTAGAGAATAATTTTTTTCACTCAATTACATAAACTACAGTCCAGTGAACAATTGTAAGGTGTGCGATACACTAGCCGCAGTCTAGAGAATAATTTATTTGACTCAATTACATAAACTACAGTCCAGTGAACAATTGTGAGGTGTGTGATACACAAGCCACAGTCTAGAGAATACGTTTTTATTCTCAGTTATATAAACTACAGTCCTGTGAACAATTGTGAGGTGTGCAATACACTAGCCGAAGTCTAGAGAATATTTTTTTCACTCAATTACATAAACTACAGTCCAGTGAACAATTGTGAGGTGTGCGATACTCTAGCCGCAGTCTAGAGAATAATTTTTTTCACTCAATTACATAAACTATAGTCCAGTGAACAATTGCGAGGTGTGCGATACATTAGCCGCAGTCTACAGAATACATTTTTTTCACTCAATTTCATAAACTACAGTCCAGTGAACAATTGTGAGGTGTGCGGTACACTAGCCGCAGTCTAGAGAATACATTTTTATTCTCAGTTATATAAACTACAGTCCAGTGAACAATTGTGAGTTGTGCGATACACTAGCCGCAGTCTAGAGAATATTTTTTTTTCACTCAATTACATAAACTACAGTCCAGTGAACAATTGTGAGGTGTGCGGTACACCAGCCGCAGTCTAGAGAATACGTTTTTATTCTCAGTTATATAAACTACAGTTTAGAGATTAGCGAGCATGCTCGTCCGAGCTTGATGCTCGTTCGAGTATTACGGTACTCGTAAGTGCTCACTGCTCGGACGAGTATCTCGCCATGCTCGAGGAAATGGCAACTTCCGCATTGTGCATTTTTGGCACCTATAAACTAAGCCAATCACAAGCCAGGAGACTCTGCGGTACACCCAGCATCACGTGGGGCCCTTACATGTTGAAAGCAAGGGTTGGTTGGCCTGATCAGGTGACCCTGGAATATACTGGTGACTGCCCACGGTGCTCGGCTCAGATGCTGTTTGGATGTCATTAGGGATAGAGCTGCTGCGTTTCAGGGAGAGTGTTAGGGCCTGCATTTAGTTCTTTGTTAGGCAGGAGTGATCTCAAAAGAACCCAACAGCCCTTCTAAGGGCTACAAGACATTTTTTTTTGTCTCCTGGCTGGGCTGGCTGGCTGGCAATAGTAGTGCAGCTATCGCCATATATCACCCTTTTTTTTATTGTTACATCTCAGTGATACAAATCCATTTCATACAGCAGTGTGGAACCATTCTGTGTGTCACAGTTCAGCTGTCCACTCACAACAATCCGTATTTTCTGTCCAGGTGACACATTCTGTACGTCACTTAATTAGACAAGGTCTTTTGCTCTCACTTATACAGCTAGATTACAAAATTCTCAGTGCGACATTTGTCTGGGTTGCAGTCAAAATAGCCACCGTCAGCCGGGGCTGAGTTAGCTCTCTGATAGTTTCTGCAGGTCACGTTAAAAAATAAAATATAAAAATATAAAAAAAAAATAAAAAAATATATATATATATAAAAAATAGTTTTTTTGCTGTTTTATCTCAGTGATACAAATCCATTTCACACAGCTGCGTGGAACCATTCTGTGTGTCACAGTTCAGCTGTCCACATACTACAATCCGTATTTTCTGTCCAGTTGACACATTCTGTACGTCACTTAATTAAACAAGGTCTTTTGCTCTCACTTATACAGCTAGATTACAAAAATCTCTGTGCGACATTTGTCTGGGTTGCAACTAAGCAGACCAAGTCTGCCTAATCTAATAGTTTCCGTGTAATTGCTCCATACTGCACGGTACGTAATAACATACGTAATTTTAATCTAACTTATCCACCTATATATTTACTTGTTCAGACTGAACAAGTTTGTGGGTTTCAGTACAGCAGGCACATTTATTTTTTATTTTTTATATAATACACTTATATACAGAAAATGTTGAACCCCAGGGCTAAGGGTCGAGGACGAGGGCGTGGACGTGGGCGTGGGCATTCAATTACTGCAGGGGGCAGCGGCGTTCCCCTGCTCCCTCATCAGCAGGGTGAAACAGTACCTGCTGATGAGGGAGCAGGGGAACGCCGCAGAGCTACACTCCCTAGCTTCATGTCTCAACTTACAGGGACACGTGGTAGAGGACTGTTGAAACCACAACAGTGTGAACAGCTGATGTCGTGGATTGCGGACAATGCTTCAAGTAATTTGTCCACCAGTCAGTCTTCCACGCAGTCCACCAACGTTACCCAAGGGAGCACTCCTCTGGCTCCTCCACCTCAACCTCCTTCCCCCCAGTCTGCCCCCTCCCAGGAAAATTTGGAATGCGATCCGGCATACTCTCAGGAACTGTTTTCTGGACCCTTCCCAGAGTCACAAACCACTTCTCAGGTTGCTGCTGACCTAGTTTCCGATGCCCAAGTTTTCCAACTGTCAAAGTCTGTGGGCGATGATGATGATGACAATGTTGACTTAGTGGAAGAAGTTTGTAAAGAGGTGTCGGACGATGAGGAGACACGGTTGTCAGACAGTGGTGAAGTTGTTGTTAGGGCGGGAAGTCTAAGGGGGGAGCAGACTGAAGAATCGGAGGATGGAGGTGACTGACCCAAGCTGGGTTGATAAGCCGAGTGAAGACAGTGCTTCAAAAGCGGAGGCGAGTGCTGCACCAGAACAGGTTGCAAGAGGCAGTGGTGTGGCCAGAGGGAGAAGCAGGGCCAGAGCTGGTGCATCAGCAGCAACTGTTTCACGTAGTGAAGCTCCCGTGGCGAGGCCTAGATGTTCGCAAGTCTGGAGGTTCTTTAAAGAAAGTGAGGATGACCGACAGACTGTGGTGTGCAACCTGTGCCACACCAGGATCAGCAGGGGTGCCACCACTACTAGCCTAACCACCACCAGCATGCGCAGGCATATGAGTGCTAAACACCCCACTCAATAAAACCAAGGCCGTTCACCACCTCCTGCGGGTCCCACCACTGTTCTTCCCCTGTGTCACTCGCTGCCTCTGCTAGTCAACCCCCTGCCCAGGACCCGGCCACGAGCGCCTCCCGCCGGAAAACCACACCTTCGCCTCCACGATCCTCCACAGCGTCCACCAATGTGTCCCAGGGCAGCGTTTAGCTGTCTTTACAGCAGACGCTGGAGCTCAAGAGGAAATACAGTTCCACCCATCCACATTCCCAAGCCCTCAACGTCCACATCTCCAAATTGCTGAGCCTGGAGATGCTGCCCTATAGGCTGGTAGAGACCGAGGCCTGTCGCAATCTCACGGCAGTGGCTGCCCCTCAGTATTCGGTCCCCAGCCGCCACTATTTTTCCCGATGTGCCATACCATCCCTACACCAGCACGTGTCACAGAACATCATCCGTGCCCTGACCAACGCTGTTTCTGAGAAGGTCCACCTAACCATGGACACGTGGACAAGTGCTGCCGGGCAGGGACCCTATATCTCACTGACGGCACATTGGGTTAACTTGGTGGAGGCTGGGACTGAGACTGACCCTGGGGCCGCTCATGTACTGCCCACACTGAGGATTGCGGGGCCTACCTCGGTCACGGTCTTTCAGACGTACTATGCTTCCTCCTCCGACCCCTCCTCCTCCTCCACTGAATTACCATCCGTGAGCACGGCGCCTTCAGTCGGTAGCTCTTGGCGCAGCAGCAGTGCCCTGGGTAAGCGCCAGCACGCGGTGCTCCAACTGCTGAGCTTAGGTGACAAAAGGCACACCACCCAAGAGCTGTTACAGGGCATCACGGCGCAGACCGATGTGTGGCTGGCACCGCTGAACCTCAAGCCAGGCATGGTTGTGTGTGACAACGAGCGTAACCTGGTGGCGGCTCTGCAACTCGGCAGACTGACACATGTGCCATGCCTGGCCCACGTGTTCAATCTCATAGTTCATCGCTTTCTCAAGACATAAACCAATCTGTCTGATTTGCTCACCAAGGTGCGCCGCATCTGTGCGCATTTCCGCAAGTCCACCACAGATGCTGCCACTCTCAGGGCAGCACAGTGCCGCCTACAACTGCCCGCTCACCGACTGTTGTGCTACGTGCCCACGAGATGGAATTCGACATTAAACATGTTATCCAGAGTTTACCAGCAGCGCAGAGCGATTGTAGACTGCCAGATGTCAACTTCCACCAGAACTGGTAGTCAGGTCACTCAGATTCCTCAAGTCTACAATGAGGAGTGGACGTGGATGTCTGATATCTGCCAGGTGTTGACCAACTTTGAGGAGTCAACACAGATGGTCAATGCCGCCATTATCAGCCTCACCATCCTGCTGCTTTGACTGTTGAAAAACTCACTGCTCAGCATGAAGTCGGATGCCTTGCGCTTGTCACAAAAGAAGGTGGAGGAAGATACGTCGCTTGATAGCCAGAGCACCCTCCGGTCTGTTTCTCAGCGCGTATCGGAGGAGGGGGATAAGGAGGAAGAGGAGGAGAATGCATGCGAGACAGAAGAGGGTACCAGTGCTCAGTCCTTCTTAACTCTTGAGCGTGTATGGGCTGAAAAGAAGGACTTGGAGGAGGAGAAGGAGGAGGAAATGGAGAGTCAGGCCAGTGAGGAGAGGGAATTCTTGCGTGTTGGGACTCTGGCGCACATGGCAGACTTTATGTTAGGCTGCCTATCCCGTGACCCTCGTGTTAGAAGCATTTTTTCAAACACCGATTACTGGGTGTTCACTCTCCTGGACCCACGGTACAAGCAGAACCTTTCCACTCTCATCCCTGCAGAGGAAAGGAGTATGAGAGTGAATAGATATCAACAGGCCCTGGTGCACAAGCTGAAACAATCCTTCTCATCTGACGCCGCTAGTGGAAGAGGCATGGTTCTGTGGGCCAAGTAGCGGGGGAGAGGAGGCAAGCAGGCAGCTTGTCCAGCACTGGCAGGGGAATGCTCTCCAAAGCCTTTGCCAGTTTTATGTCACCCAGCAAGACACTGTCACCTGTCCCAGTCTAGGCAGAGTAGGGGGGAGCTGTACAGAAAGATGGTGAGGGAGTACCTAGCTGACCATACCAACGTCCTGACCAATCACTCTGCTCCATACAACTACTGGGTTTCAAAGCTGGACACATGGCCTGAACTGGCGCTGTACGCCTTGGAGGTGCTGGCCTTCCCTGCCGCTAGCGTGCTGTCAGAGCGGCTATTCAGTGCAGCTGGTGGTGTCATCACCAATAAGCGTACACGCCTGTCAACTGACAGCGCTGACAGGCTGACGCTTATTAAAATGAATAAAGCCTGGATTCACCGGAATTCAAATCCACCTACAGGCCCTCTCTCCAAACAATTTTTCCGGAGGTCCACCTACAGGCCCTCTCTCTAAATAATTTTTCTGGAGGTCCACCTACAGGCCCTCTCTCCAAACAATTTTTCCATAGGTCCACCTACAGGCCCTCTCTCCAAACAATTTTTCCGGAGGTCCACCTACAGGCCCTCTCTCTAAATAATTTTTCTGGAGGTCCACCTACAGGCCTTCTCTCCAGTTCCAGTTTCCAGTTTTATTTGCGCAAACTGCGTAAATTTTTTTTTTGGGATAGGTGTGAAAAATAATATTACCTGCGTATCTATATTGCCCACATTGGGTACGGTAGCAACAAGAAGACCAAAACACATGCTGCCCACAGGCTTCCGCAAATTCCTGGTCCACAATGTCAAGGAGCTCGAGGTTCTGTTGATGAGCAACAAGTCCTTCTGTGCAGAAATCGCCCACAACGTTTCCTCAAAGAACCGAAAGACCATTGTGGAGAGAGCGGCACAGCTCGCCATCAAAGTGACGAACCCCAACGCCAGACTGCGCAGCGAAGAGAACAAATAAATATCTCTGTGGTTATTTGTGCTAAATAAAAGTTAAATAAACACACAAAAAAAAAATTGATCTGTTCCTGTGCCTGATCCACCCAAGTTGAATCTGTCCCATCATGAGAAAGTCCCCCCAAGGAGTCCCCACTGTAACTTGCTTCCCATACAACTACCTCACCCCCGACACCTGTGTCTCGCCATTGTCCACCACCTCCTCAGACAACACTGGTAAATCCCCACTGTCAGCACACGGAGACTGCAAAAGGTCTTGTGATTGGGGCAGAGAATGTTCTGGGGTAGCACATCAGAGAAGGGGTGACTATGGGGTTCCAGGGAGTACGTGACCACATGCAATCTCCATCTAAAAAGTCATACGAGGCTCACCACCATGCTTTAACACTGCAATCTTATTACTGCGGCTCACCACCATGCTTTACACTGCAATCTTATTGAAAGACAGACAATCAGGGGTTCACCGCCAGGTTGTCAGGCAGCATTTTTAAGTGGGTCACCATTACTGTGTCCTGAAAATTGCCTTGGGGTCATCGCCAGACTATTTTTATGAAAGGCCATGGGGTTCTATACACACAGTGCTGACAGAAGCCCATCAGCCTTTCTAAACACAATTGAATCTGTCCCATCACGAGAAAGTCCCCCAAGGAGTCCCCACTGTAACTTGCTTCACTTTCAACTACCTCACCCCCCGACACCTGTGTCTCGCCATTGTCCACTACCTCCTCAGACAACACTGGTAAATCCCCACTGTCAGCACACGGAGACTGCAAAAGGTCTTGTGAATTGGGGGCAGAGAATGTTCTGGGGTAGCACATCAGAGAAGGGGTGACTATGGGGTTCCAGGGAGTACGTGACCACATGCAATCTCCATCTAAAAAGTCATACTGAGGCTCACCACCATGCTTTACACTGCAATTATTACTGAGGCTCACCACCATGCTTATATACTGGCAATCTTATTGAAAGACAGACAATCAGGGGTTCACCGCCAGGTTGTCAGGCAGCATTTTTAAGAGGTCACCATTTACGTGTCCCTGAAAATTTGCCTTGGGGTCATCCCAGACTATTGGCCAGATTTAGAAAAAAATGGTGCAATTAGGGAGCCTCAGAGGCATCCCTACATGCTGCCCCTGCTGTTTCCTGTCCATTTCCGTGGTGTTTCCATCATTTTCTGAGGTTTCCAGGTTTTCACCCAGCCTTCCCTAGGCAGAGCCCCGGTCTCCTGCAAAAAATGCTCGAGTCTCCCATTGACTTTAATGGGGTTTGTTATTCGAAACGAGCACCCGAGCATCGGGAAAAGTTCGACTCGAATAACGAGCACCCGAGCATTTTAGTGCTCGCTCATCTCAATTCAATACATAAATAGTGCGACTTGAAAGGTTTTTTTCGTTGCGGGAAATCTATGTTGTAGGAATACCACATTCCCAAAAAAGACAACGAGTATAACATCTACAAATTCAACATACAGTACAAACATGAAATAAAAGAATTTTTAACTTGTAGCACAGTGAATGTAATCTATCTCATACAATGCACGTGCGCACGTGCAATAAGCAATATGTTGGTCGCACTAAAAGGATGTTGAAAACTCGGATTGCAGAACATATTGCCAACATTAACAAGAAGTATGAGAAACATGGATTATCTAGACATTTTAGAGATCACCATAATAGTGATCCTAGGCTATTGAAATTTGCAGCTCTAGAAAAAGTGGATACTCACTGGCGAGGGGGAGATCACATAATGAAAATGTCAAGGCAAGAAACTAAGAGGATATTTGATTTTAACAGTATGATCTCAAATGGGCTCAATTCTGAATTTGAACTCTTTGGTTTCCTGTGAATATGAAGGGTATGGGGGAGCCCCTCTCCGACGGGACATCAAAGTCACTGTAATATAAAGGTGCTGTGATTTCCCCTTGGAGAGAGTCTCCCCTTATAAGAGATTGAACTTGAAGCATTTTAATAAATGATTATATTGGTTTGATTTATGATTTTTTTCGGTAGGTCTTTATATGTAAGAGTTATTGAATGAGACGATATATAGATCTACGATTTTTCTCCCTAAAGACTTACAGTGTGATCAAAAACACACAATAATATGGGGTAGGTGTATGAAATACAGAAAATAAGATATCACAGCAACTGTACAAGACAAGACATACTATATAAAGAAAAAACGCATAAGTAAATAAAAAACGCATAGAAATCGCATAAGACATTTTTGTATAATTGATGAGCTGTATAAGCAAATTGGATGAACAATGGCCCATTATATTGAGAAAAGTATGGGCAAAGGCTATATATAACTGCAATATGGTGCGTATGAAAGTGAGTCAAAATTGAAGAATTCCAACACGGGTTTTTGGTGGAGCCAATGAATTAGTGGGTATATAAAAGAGGTGGTATGAAACACACATTTATGGCCACTGAGGAAGAGACACGTTAGTCGTTTGGCAAAGACTTAAACCATATTGGCTAACCACAACCACCAAAATACCCACTAGAGACTGCTTACAGTATTTGAAAAGAGATCAATCCGGCAACGGGAGAGAAGTAACAAACTCGCAAGATACAGAGAGCACATGACCCCACAACCACGTGGGACGCCGATGCCAGGATTGTTACAAACAACAAGGGGAATACTGTGAGTATAACAACTAATACAAGGAACTTCCCAGATTATGCAATCTCCGGCCGGTATACTGTGAGTACTAACATTGTATGACTGACACCACAGGACGCCGTACGGTGTTCAGCTGCAAGGATACTTGAAAGGAAATATATATTAACATCATTTAAGGAGGATATATCGAGATTTGGAGGACAACAGAGATACTGGGGATTTTTGATGTTGCGTATATCTACCATGCAACTGTGATTATGTCGATACTATGCAAAAGACTCTAAGATTATGTTTTAATTGTTTTATGGATATATATGCATGTATATAAGGTTATTTTATTTTAAATATTAAATTGTGATAGATACCTATGCTGACAAATTGGAGTGCTTATCCACCCACTGTAACACTATTGGCACCTTAGGGTGCAACTTTATACGGACTGTATAGGCCAGTCCAGGATTTAAGCACCGTTCCATCCAGAAGTGATGAGAGCACAAACCGTACAACTAAGAGTTATGTGTGAAACTGCCTGCTAAAATGTATATCTAATTCTATAATTTGTGATACTATCTACTGAGCTATATATATATAATCAAAACCTGTGACAGTTTGACTCTGTCTGCTAAGCTGCATATCTAAACATATCATGTGTGATACTGTCTTATAAGCTGCACATATAATCCTTTTATGTGTGTTACTGCCCGCTGAGCTGTGTATTTTAATTATATTATGTATGATACTGTCTGCTAAACTGGGTAACTAATCCTATCATGTGTGATACTGTCTGCTAAATTTTTTATCTAATTTCATCCTATTTGATACTGTCTGCTGAGCTAAGTATCTAATTCTATCTTGAATGATACTGTCTGCTAAGCTATGTATGTAATCCAATCATTTGTGATACTATCTGATGAGCTTTTTAATTAATCCTATTCTGTGTGATACTGTTTTCTTAGCTAAGTATCTAATTCTATCTTATGTGGAATTGTCTGCTGAGCTATCTATCTAATCCTATCATGTGTGATGCATTCTACTGAGCTATGTATCTAATCTTATCATGTGTAATAATGTCTATTGAGCTATGAATCTACTTCTATTCTGTGTGACACTGTATGCTAAACTGCATATCTATTCTTTTTTATTTTCGATACGGTCTGCTGACCTGCTTATCAAGTCCTATTATGTATGCTACTTCCTGCTGAGCTGTGTATCTAATCATATTATGTGTGATACTTCCTGCTGAGTCGGTTTCCTAATCATATCATGTGTAATACTGGCTGATGGGCCGTGTATCTAATATTATCATGTGAGATACGGTCTGCTGAGCTTTGTATCTAATTCAATCCTGTGTGATACTGTCTGCTAAGCTGTGCATCTAATCCTGTCATGTTTGATAGTTCCTGCTGAGCTGCTTGTCTAATCCTATCATGTGTGATACTGTATGCTAAGCTAAGTGTCTAATTTTATTGTTTGTGATACTGTGTTTGAGCTAGGTATCTAATCCTATCATGTGTGATACTGTCTGCTGAGCTACATATCTTATCACACCATGTGTAATGCTGTCTGCTGAGCTGGGTATTTAATCTTATTCTGTTTAATATAGTCTGCTGAGCTATGTATCTAATATCATGTGTAATAATGTCTTCTGAGCTATGTATCTAATCATATCATGTGTGCTACTGTCTGCTGAGCTGGGTATTTAATCTTATTCTGTGTAATACAGTCTGCTGATCTGTGTATCCAATCTTATCATGTGTGATACTGTCTGCTAAGCTATGGATCCAATTTTGTATGGTCTGATACTATTTGCTTACATTTTTATCTAATGCTATCATGTGTGATCCTGTCTGCTGAGCTTTGCATTTAATTCTATCCTGTGTACTACTGTCTGCTGAGCTATGAATCTAATCCTATCCTGTGTGACACTGTCTGCTAAGCCACTTATCTAATCTTTTTATTTTCCATACTGTCTGCTGACCAGCGTATCTAGAGCTATTATGCATGATACTTCCCCCTGAGCTGTGTATCTAATCATATCATGTGTGTTACTTCCTTCTGAGTCGGTTTCCTCATCATATCATGTGTAATACTGCCTGCTGAGCTTTATATTTAATTTTATCCTGTGTGATACTGTCTGCTATGCCATGTATCTAATCCTATTCTGTGTGATACTATTTGCTGAGTTATGTATCTAATCCTATCATATGTGATACTGTCTGCTGAGCTATGTATCTAATCCTATCCTGTGTGATACTGTCTGTTAAGCTATCTATCTAATCCTATCATGTGTGATACTATCTGCTGAGCTGCTTATCTAATCCTATACTGTGTTATACTGTCTTCTGAGTGGTATATCTCATGCTATCATGAGTGATACTATCTAATGAACTTTGTATCTAATACTATCCTGCATGGTAATGTCTGCTGAGCTAAGTATTTAATTCCATTATTTGTGATTTATTTTTGTCTGTTGTATCTATGGCTATGTATCTTGACCTAAGGGTTGGTAATTGAACTGAATTGGGAATTTTGTTAAAAAGTGGCTCATTTTAAATTCCCAAAATTTCTTCTAGAGACATTTTTTTTGTTAAGGATCACATCTGAGCAGGTGGTCAGATGCAAGGAGAGATACGTTCCTGCAGGGTGCTTTAGGCAGTGCAGAAACATTGTTTGCTATGAATATTTAATTAGTTAAAATTCTGGCATAATTTGATTTTGTTTACTTAGAAAGTTTGCATTTTGGATGAAGACCAATGTCTCAGAAAAACCAAAGCCATACATTTACATTTCTATATATGAACAATAGAGGAGGGGCTGTATTTGCCTTAATAAGGGACTAATCAAATAACGGCTGGATACAAGGGTGAATAATAAGAGCAAACATGCAGGTAATAAAGACACGGAATGGAGACTGGAATGTTGACATAAGCAGTAAATATGAGGCCTGACACTTACTGTAGATAATAGGAAACTTGTAAGAAGCTGTAATACTGAATGCTGACATACTAGGCCTAAACACAGCCGATTTTTAGCTAAAGCCTGAAGTGGATACAGCAAGAATTAGAAACCCTTCCTTTATATTTCTAATTATTTTCCAATCCATTTCTGACTTTGGCTGAAAATCCTGTAGGCAGGCCTGCTTCAAATCATCATCCAAAAGCTTATATAACTTATTTAACTTGTAATCAGGCCTCATCCACAAAATGGGGATAAACAACCATGTGATGGCCATTTTTTAAATGCTGTCACATGGATATTTCCATATCAACGATTCCACTATCCAACAAATGGATACATGACAGCTATTAGTTATCTAAGTTGTATGGCTAGCTTCATGACCCACAACTAAAATGTTTTGCAACCTATTCTATCGCTGAGTTATAACATTATATTGTGGGAAAACACTGTTAGGGTGCAGTCACACGGCCATATTTTTGGTCAGTGTTGGATCTGCATTTGTTCTGGATAGCATACAGACCCATTCATTTTATGGGGACAAAGATTATATGGACAGTTAAAGCAAATCCACAGTGAAGCAAATCCAGGAGGAGAGAACTCCTCAGCTTGTTTTCACACCTCCCAACATCTGACTACAACCCCCAGTCTCAAAAATATCTAGAAACATGGGGTTGGGGTTCACTCTTTATTTCCCCCTTCCCTGTGAAAAGGAATGCTTAGAAGCATGGCCAGATCACTGAGACCCTTAAAAAAGTGTTGAGTATCACACATGACAGGATTATATACATAGCTCAGGATTAGATACACAGCTGAGCAGACCATATTACACAGAATAGGATTAGATACATGGCTCAGCGGACAGTGTTACACATGATAGGATTCGATACATAGCTCAGCAGACAGTATCACACATGATAAAATTAGATACCCAGCTCAGCAAACAGTATCACAATTGATAGGATTAGATGCATAGCTCATCAAACAGTATCATACATGATAGGATTAGATACATAGCTCAGCAGATAGTATCACACATGGCAGAATTAGATACATAGCTCAGCAGACAGTATGACACATTATCAGATTAGATATGTATGCATATCCAGATGCCGTCCATTTTTCTTGCAAGCCCCATTCACTTCTATGGGGCAAGAGCTGCATGAAATACAATATAATAATAATAGAATAATCTTTATTTATATAGAGCCAACATATTCCACAGCAAATTACAATTCAAAGGTATACAAACAGTCATAAATAATATAGCAACAGACATGTCAATAATTACAACAAGAGAAATGAGGGCCCTGCTCACAATAGCTTACAATCTATGAGGAGATAGGGGTGACACAAAAGGAAAAAGTGCTTGTTTTGTACAATGGTCCAGCCATCTTGGGAAAATAGGGATACATATATAAAACTGCATGAGCCAGTCACCAGCTGATCTATGAAGTGCTTCTGGGTGCAGTGGAGAGTTTGGTGGAGGATCAGGTTCGGGAAATGATAGATGGTCTACAAATGGAGAGGAGTTAAAGGCTATGTACACCTTTGGAGTAAATTTTTTATGATTGCATTTAACTTATTTTTGGCTAAAAATTATATTTTCAATTGGGTCTTTATTTAAAATATTGAGCTGTTCAGTCACAAAGTGTTAACTGTCTAGCTGGGTGACTGATACTTTCACTTTCACTTTGTGCCGGTCTTCTAATTACTCTTATCTGTAATAGTGTCGAGCGAGCACCTCTGTGCTCGTATGCTCGGGTGCTCTGGCTGAGCACTAGGGGGTGCTCGAGTGCTCGGCCGAGCACCCGAGTATAATGTTAGTCAATGGGACTAAACCAGGCACCCTCACTCGGAAGAGGGGAGGGTGTCTGGTTAATAGAAAAAGGTCAGAATCATGACTTCTCCTCTTTTACTCCTTTCACTCGTAAAAGTATGCTAATTAACTGAATTTGTACGCATTAGTGCACAATGCGTACGCATTAGCATACAAATCAATATTACAGTGCGGGGAAGCGTCTCGAGCACTGCGCTCGAGTACCCTCGGTGTTCGGCCGAACACCGAGCGGACCCGAGCATAGGCATGCTCAGCCAAACAGCGAGTTCAGTCGAGCATGCTCACTCAACACTAATCTGTAAACTACTGAGAAATCATAAACGCTTATTTAAGCCACATTCTTATCAGTAAGGTAAGGATTGAGCTTTAATGAGTGTTTATAAGGTTAGAAAGAAGAGATAAGCTGTTCGTCTGCCCCTCAGATGACGGAATTGAGAAAAAATCCAAAGGCAGCTAGTACAGCTTATGAGCTCTGTACACAGAAAAGTATGACACATGATAGAATTAGATACATTGTCTCAGCAGGCAGTATCATACATATTAGGTACACAGCTACGAGGACAGTATCACATATAATTGGATTGGATACATAGCTCAGCAGACAATCAATAATCAATCTGTATTTTAAATGTCAAGCAAAATTTGCAGTATATACTGACACCCAATGTGTCTGAATTGTATTATGTACATTTGAAACATGTAATGGAACTGTAAAGTATATAATAATCTCTGCATAATACTGTGGTTGGTGTGTGTTATTTTGTATGTAATAAATATAATACTAGACTAGCACTGTATACTGACACCAAGTGTATCTAAATCATTGTATACGGCATATAGAATTGTAGTAAACAATGGCACAGATCAAAATATATGGTAATCAGGTAATCATTTCACAGTAAAAACAAAAAAAAAATGTGCATCCGTTGGAGGGATTTGTTTAATATATACAATATACTAGCTGAAGGACCCGACTTTGCATGGGTATATTTAATCTATTTCATTTTTTAATGTTTAAGTGTGTTGTGTTATATTATATTGACAGTATCCACTATAACAGTGATATCTACAGTGCCCCTCCCCCTTAACAGTGACATTCATAGCCCCCCACCACTTAACACTGACCCCCCCTACAGTGCTGTCTCCTTAAAATGGAACCTCCACAGCAGCACACCCCCTTAATTTTGACCTTCACAGCAGCCTGACCCGTTAACAATGAGTTCCATAGCACCAACACCCTTGACACTGACCTCCAAAGGGGCCTGCCCCTCTAACAGTGACCTCTACAGCACCCACCCCTTAACACTGTGACGATAGGTTACAGTCCCCGTAACTGACCTCCACTAACCCTGACCCCCTTAACAGTGACCTCACAATACCCCACTGCCCATTTAACAGTGACCTCACAGTTCCTTCCTCCCTTAACAGTGACCTTCACAGTGGCCTGTCCCCTTAACAGTAACATACACAGCACTCTCACCTTTAACAGTGACCTCCACAGCAGTCACTCCTTTATTAGTGAACTCCACAGTACCCTGACTTGTTAACATTGATTTCCACAATAACCCACCCCCTTAACAGTGTACCTCCAAAGCAACCGCCCCTTTATTAGTGACCTCCACAATACTCTCTCTCATTAACCGTGATTTCCACAACACCCCGCCACCTTAACAGTGGCCTCTACTGCAATCTGCCCCTTAAAACTGACCTCCATAGTGGACCTTCCCCTTAACTGTGACTTCAACAGCAGACTGCTCCTAGGGTGGCCAGTGGTCCGGTCGTCCAGCGCAGGCCCTGGACAGACACAGGGATGTCCTTTAGAACAGCCCACACTCAAATAGCAGCACTGTGCTGCCTGAGTGTGAGCAGCAGGGAGAAAGTTACCCTCCCACTCCTGCAGCTGAGAGAAGTTGATTTTTATCTTAATTTTTTCATTCCCTGTCGGCTGCGGAGTTGGGGGGAGTGGCCTAATCGGATTATGGGTGTGGCTTAGCTTGACCTGGGGGCAGGGTTTTTAAGTCTTGTGACCTCCACAGCACTCCATTCCCTTAATAGTGTCATCCACAGCGCCCTGCACCTACAGCAGTAAAGAAAAATGGCTGGGTTGTTATGGAGACCTGGTGTAAAAATGTGTGTATGTGGAGACTAAGGACCAGCGAGCTTCTATTGGCTAATAAGGGAAATGTGACCATGTGTGTGACAGTTGGGATAGGAAGAGAAAGACCTGCAGGCTTCTATTTGCTAATGTAAGTCATGTGATAAGTCATATTTGCTTTTTTTTGGGAATATCTCAGGAATGGTATGTCCTAGAGTGCTGAGACCGGTCTAAAACCTTTCCGGACACCAGATATACCTGTGTGCCAAATTTTGTGATTGTAAATGCGACGGTGCAGATTCCTATAGCGGACATACACACATATATACACTCAACTTTATATATTCGATTTTTATATATGTTAAATGTAAGACAAAGATGTGATGTGCACCTGGCCAAATTTCACAGTCTTGACCTTATGTTCAGGTATTAGCTAGTAGCACAATGCATCACCTGCTATCTGATCATTATATTGCAATTTATCCAATTTAGATATAACGTCATTTCATGACACACATTTTAGGACACGTCAAGATAAGTGAGCAGTTAATTGTGGAAACATCTGTACAAAGATGCTGCACCTGTGAAGTATTCTGTTTCAGTCCAGTGCTGGATTCACAGCAACACCACTCAGTACAGCTTTGCATGGGGAGTAGGAATCTATATGTGTGTTTGTTTGTTTTTTGTTTTGTTTGGAAGACATCATAGCAGCTAGTCTTCTTCCACTCCAGCACTAAGTTCAAAGACAACTGACAATTACATATTGAGCCTGAGAAGGGGAAACCTGGTGATAAATGTAAGACACAAGTTATATACTGACCACAAATAGTGGTATTCATCATGAACATACTTAATATCTGACTTTTTTACTGCTGACCTATCTGCTGATCGGTGGGTGTCCAACACCCAACACCCTCTGATCAGCTGTTTGAGGAAGCCGTAGAGCCTTCTCTCAGCTCACCTGCACCATACATTGTATAGCCCCATTTACTTCAACACCATGTGACCAATGAACATGGCAACAGATGACCTAGGCAAAGCTGCGAGAAAGAAGTAGAATGATTCCATTAGAAAGGGATATTTTTTAAACTCCATAGATTTTTTTTTTTTGGGCTGTTTTTCATTTTTATTTTGGCAGTACTATGTCAATGAAATAGATAAGTAATCATTGTCAGTTTACTGCTTCTGTGTTATCTGCAAGGTAATTCACTTTACAGCAGTAGGTAGAGAATTGGGATAATAGTATGAAAGTTCTATTGTTCTCGTCCAGGATAAAGAGGCCGACATATGAGCATTGTATAATGTGCAATGCTCTGAGTCACACACATACCTCTCTCTACCTAGAGTCATGGTCTGACTGAGAGAGTTAAGACAAGCTGTTGTGCCAAACATCCAAAGAAGTGGGAAGTTAAACAGCCAGGACACGAAGTAGAATACATGAAGTGATTTCTAAAAATTATATCAAGAAAAAAATTGCATAGAAAATTCACATATAAATTGCTAATATCTGAACTTAAAAAAATGATGGACGTGGCCCTTTAATAGAAATAATTGCTTCCATCACTTCTAGTACAGGCATCTATACTGTAAAATATACACAGCAATTAGTGTAATATTTACCTTCTGAATGCTTGAAAGACTATGCACTTTGCACTTTTTCAGAAATGTTCTACTGCTTTCTCTGTTTACTGCTGCCAATACTCAATCTACAGATATGGTGATCAGTATAACTTGAAAGGACACCCTCTATTGAGCAATGTTATACTCAATGGTTAGAGTACTACTATTTTAAAAACCAATTGATGTGGGAGATTTATCAATAATGGGGTTCCCATATGCCAGTCTTGAACCCCCTGCACCTGCATTAGATGTGCCTAATTTATTAAGAGACAGATAGATGCCATCTATGCCAGCTGCAGGCTATAACTTTTGTCACCTTCTTGAAAAAGTTATATTAAATCCAGTGCAAAGTACTGTACCTTTTATTGGCACTTCAGGAAAGTTACGAGAAACTTAAAGGGGCCCTGGCAGCATGATCAACTCTATCAAATCAGGCTTACTAGCTGGTAGGGCTCATCTTGCTTAAATCATCTTTTTCCTTTTGTCTCTATGCTATATAGCTGCAGAGATATTTGTGTTTTATTCATATGCAAATGAGCACATTTGAGCACCAAGGGGTGGGGCTGAATCCTTTAGGCACTGCTTTGTAATACCACCTGTGCTCTGCACACTTCCCCCTCCCCTTAATTGATGGGGCTAGACATCAGCATACTGAAAACAGAGCTGTGTTCTAGAGTTGTCTCCTAGCATCTATATATCATATACACTATCTACTATAGTATTACCACATTGAAATCTGCTCAGAAAGCTAATATACATATTTCTAAAGATTTCTACATATTTTTACAGAATGTAAAGGCACCAGTAATGTGAGTTAGCTTCTAAGCATAGAAAAACGTGTCTGCTGTATGGGTTATAAATTAGACATACATGCGCTGTTTTATATGTAGCAGTCTCAGGTTTGTATCCTGGGAGAGACTTTTTTTTCTTCCATATTTACCCCATAATAAAAGTCTATATCCTTATCATATTGAGAATAATGGGTTTTTTTTATGCTTAAAAAGCTAATAAATATTGCTGGTTTCTTTTTAATCATATATTGTGCCTTTGAATAAACTAGTAATATGTTTTAGGTTTCTAATATAATAAATATTAAAGGTAATAATAATAATAATAATAATAATAATAATAATAAATAATAACTGTTATTATTATTAACATTATTACATTTTATGATATAGCCACTACAAGTTAAGTGAGAGAGAGAAAAATATAACAGACATAAAATGTAAATACATCTCTCCTAGGATGTGAACTTACGATGTTTATCATACAAGACTGAGCACTTATCACTTAGCTTTAATCTTTCTACATAGAAAAGAATGTGTTTTTCTGTGTCAAGAAAGCTAACACATATTATTGGTGTATTTATAATCATATATTCTGCCTGTGAATAAAGTAGTAATATGTATATTACTTTCTGGGCAGAACTCAATGAGGTAAGGCTACAGTACATAGAGTATATGATATGTAAATTCTAGGACGCAGCACTAGAATATAATTTCTCTGAGTATGCTGATGTCTAGCCCTGTCAATCAAGTGGAGGGAGGAGTGTGCAGAGTACAGGGGGTGTTACAAAGCAGTGCTCAAAGGGTTTGGCCCATCCCCTTGGTGCTCCAACTTGAGCATTTGCATATGAATATGCAATAATGCAGATTTCTCTGCAGCTATTTAGCATACAGACAAAAGAAAGGTATTGTTTTAATGCGCATGATGAGCCCTGCCTGGTTTAATGGGGTTGATCATACTGACACAAACTCTTTAAAAAATAAGTGGCAAAATATGGTGCAGATATGGCATGTGCCATCATTTGTGAATTTTTTACACCATAATAAGGGCATAAAGGGTTTAATAAATATCCCTCAATGTGCTCATGTTTCAAATATGCTTGGCAAATAAAAGGATCTCATTTTTTTGTACGAAATCTTTGAAAATGCCTTTATTACAGGCTGTTGACCCAAAAAACACAGACGTCTAGTTCAATAATCAAGACCCTAGAAGTGATCTGCAACCAATCATTAGGGTTCTCTGAACCTTCAGTGACATGCACAGGTAGGTCCCAATCTTCTGTATCCAACCAATAGTCCAATATTTTCTTTGCTGTAGGGAAATTTCCAGTAGTGATGTCACTAATCATAAGGAACAGCAATAACTACAGCCCAGTCACCAGTAAATATCGGACTGGTGACTGGACACAGAAATAGGCAGGGAGAGGGGGAATCAATGAGCCAACGATAATGAAGATATCATATTGAAAAGTCTTTTAGCTTAGTACCATGGCAATCATAAACAACTGAGCAAAGGGAGTCATCAAGATCTGTAGTTACAGATAGCTAGAATCTTTGGGTTCAGCCATTATCTACAATGTGGAAACATCCGTTTTCTCAGGACCTGGAAATGAAACAAAATATATTCCTTTGTTTACTTATGTCCAAATCGTCCTCTCTCTTCCACCCACCAAAAACCTTGAAGCGATCAACAAATATTTGTAATGCTTTGACATATGTCCAGACCATGTGCAGAAAATAGGATTTTGGACTTTTGTAATATATAGTCGTTGACACTGATGACATCTTGTGAACAATGTTGTCACTCACAGGACTGATCATAGTCATTTTCTACGGATTCTGCGATGCTAACTTGTAAGTACTATTGACCTGCATTACCATGTGTCTCTGTTTTAAATGGTGGCCATTGTATAAAACATTTAATATTGCTGTTTTCTGTTTATTCCACTCTACCAGGCGACTGCTGAACCCTCTGGTCATTAGAGAAACACTGTGTTCTCAATTGTCATTTATGTATCAATGTATCAAACTGTATCAATGTCACTTTTAGAGATGAGCGAATCATTCAAAATTTTATTCGCCGAACATTTGTAGAACTTTTCATAAGATTCATATATTCTTCGAATCTATTCGACAACTCTGCTTACAACTTTTATTATGTGGCGTTTTGTGAACATTCGCACACTAATAACGAACGTTCAGTTTTAAAAGGTATACAACTTCTTTGAACAAGTACACATGAGCGTACAAATTGACGAAAATGATGGGCTTTGCTGGAGAGGAATGCGGGAGCAGGAGGAACCCCTGGCTACATATGGATACTGTATCAGCAGATGACAGCAGATCATCCGGCTGAGACTGAGATGAGCTTGCCATCCACTTCACTACCTCATCCACTTTCTCCTCCACTACAATTTTCACCTTGGTGGGTTAGTCCGGTGGAACACCGGCCAAGTATTGCGAATACTACTAGTAGATGCTCTGGCTACAGGTCCTTTGGCAGTGCTGCCCTGTGCCACCTTCTCCTTTTTTTTTAGAGCTCGAGGTCTGGCTGGAACTGGACCCCTTTTGCTTATCCATTCCAGACATTTTTCACTTAAATCTGTGGCCCTGCAGCTCGTCTTTGCCTTTGTCCCTGTCTCTCTCCCTGTCTCTCTCCCTGCTTGATTAATTACTAGCCCTGCACTGGCCCTGAACTTGCCATGCAGTATCCCTGATGTGTAATATGGATTCCCTGAACAATTACACCCCAATTTCAAGAACACAGGTCTCAGTCATTAGGAACTTCACACACAGTTCTTCTGCTCATCTCAGCAGGCACAGCAGAAGT
This sequence comes from Rhinella marina, assembly GCA_900303285.1. Classification (NCBI taxonomy): domain Eukaryota; kingdom Metazoa; phylum Chordata; class Amphibia; order Anura; family Bufonidae; genus Rhinella; species Rhinella marina. The sequence goes on along the minus strand of ONZH01019401.1, from coordinate 41,532 downwards.
GATTCATCACTGGCTTACCAAGCCTGAGCCAATCAGAGCAAGCCCTACCCACTAGGTCAGGTGACCGCTTTCTTCCCGGGCTTTTGCGCACGAATAACGAACTAACAGTAAAAGTTCGCTAAGTAATTGAATTCATACACAACAGCGTATAGAGTAACTTATACGTAGCATTAGCGTAAAACTTATCGAACAAGTATATACCGAATGCGTAGAAAGCCTTAAGAACATTTTTGAATCTTAACAGAGCGAATGTCCAAATATTCAGATTCGCTTTGCAGCTGAAAATTTCCAAGATTCAATACGAATCAACGAATAGGTGAATAACTTCGCTCATCTCTAGTCACTTTCCTTAATGTTCAGAGTGTTCTTTTACATAATAATCATAATTTACCTTAAGTGGTTACAGTGCCCCAACAATTTGATAATTTGGGCTACCCAAGTAATTTTTGCATTATTTTTTGTTGTTTTAGTTTTAGTAGGGTTAAATTACCCAAAAAGTAAAATAAAACATTAATTATATTTCTTTAATTATTAATTTATCTCAAGAAAATTGTTTAATGGTTTCCATTTAGTTTTGTAAAAGTAAAAACTATATTTGTACCATGCTAGCGAGTACATAGAAGACTAAAAAAAATACAAATTAAGATTTTTCAGTTGATGATACAGATGATGACAGAATTGCAAGCTCTCTAGTCTACTTAGGCCTCTTCATCAGGCATCTTTTATGACAGTACCTGAAGTATCACATATTTACATGCCAAAGCACATAGAAATAATGAGGTAGATAGTAGACAAGCAATGTAAAACTCACTTCTTGGTAATCTGGTAGCCCTACAATATGGTTGTCTACTGTAATTGGATGGTATCTCTGGCTCAAAAATAACTATTTGAGGATTCCAAGATGTTCATCCCTGAGGCCTAAATAGTTCTGAATGCTTGCAATTGTGTGTATATATATATTACATGTATTTATATCATATATGTATATAATATATAAATAATATATAAATAAGATATTTTTCATTTTATATAACACTTTTTTTCCCTGGAAAAGTGAGGGAGAAATGGCAGTGTATCTTATACAGCAAATACTAGTGAGCGCTTGCTCACTAGTATGCCTTCCTGGTCTTCTTCTCTCGGGCTGCACTGCACTGTCCGAATCACATACAGCATCATGACGTAGTCCGCAAACTACGACTTGACGCTGCACGCAGTCGGATAACAGTGATGCACAGGTCAGAGAAGACAAGGGAGCAACTTCTGCAGGCACCGTCGGTGCTATGACAGGGAGGTCTGATAGGGTTTTGATCTGAGGTCTGATGTGAGATCCTGATGGGGGTCTGAGTTCATGATATGGGATCTGATCTGAGGATATAGTATGGGGGTCTGATCTGAGAATTTGATATGGGTATCTAATCCTAGGATTTGATATGGAAGTCTGATAGGAAGCTGACAAGGAGGTCTGATAGGGGTCTAATCTAGCGTCTGATGCGAGATCCTGATATGGGGGCCTGATCTGAGTCCCTGATATGGGATTTGATCTGAGGATATGATATGGGGGTCTGATCTGTGGACGTGATATGAGGCCTAATGAAAAATATTTTTCTTATTTTCCTCCTCTAAAACCTGGGGTGCATCCTATCATCAAGTGTGTCTTATAAACCAAAGAATATGTATTTATTTATAGTACAATTTTGGCACTGTAACTAAGGAATCCATAGGATGTGCAAAGGCAAAGCTGCTCTGAGCCCATGTAGAGGGCACTCGGCAACAAAGTAACTGGTCACAAGATGGCCAGGTTTAACTAAGACCATGAAATACTTTCAGTGGAGCCCATGCAACTGCTATGGGGCCATGGGAACGGGGCCTAGCGCAGAACTCCTCTTCCCAATCTGAAAACATATGCAGCCACCACTAGGAAGAGCTCAGTGCAAAGAGATGATTACAGCTTCCATTTTGGTCAATTGTAACTGCATAAATTCCTATGCACTGAAGTGCAGACAGCCAGCTTTGTAATAGAAGAGAAGAAGGAGATGTATCATTGCATTTATGCCAGTTTTCTGGTGTAAAATAGATTGAGAAATACAGTGTTTAAAATGAGCGTCGTAGTTATGAAGCACTCCCCCTTGCATTGCCTGGGAGTAATTGGTGCATGAGTACTGGGAAACTAGGTTGGGCAGTAGGGTCCATAATATGTTTTGCAATGGGGCCCCATAAGGTTGGTGCATGCTCCTGATTAGGGCGCACACACAAAGGCAAATTTAGGAATTTTAAAGGGTGCATCAAAAGGTGCCACTTAATGACCCCATGTTCACAGCATTGTCAAAAGTTCCAAACACTTGAGTTTTGGTCACAGTGACATCAAACAGATCAGGGGCTCATGGATTGGTTTTAGCAGCTATTTTACCTTTGCTGATTTTTAAATATGTCCCTGGATCAGGTAGAATTGTATTATATATTTATTATTAATCCTCTTTTCCATTTCTATCCAGGCGTTATGCTGTCATCTTTCCCTCAGAGGTCTATTCAAAACAATCTGAACTTGTCTGTCTGCACATGGTGGGCATGTTGGGAAAAACCAGTGTGCAGTTGGTCTTACAGAAGGTGACCAGTAACATAACAATCTTTGAAAGCAACCTTCAGGAAAACACCTATTTCCACTGCATTCCTTTCCAGGTAACATTTTCAAGTTAAATCTCATCTCTTAGGCTTGATTCTCATTTGCATTTAGGCTTTCAGGTACTTTTGAGAAGAAAATAGCCTTATTCTTGCCATAGAAATATGAACTCCAGTGGATCCCCATCAATGGAGTTTATTAGGATTTAACTGTATCTGCTAAAAAAAAATCTGGCATAGCGGTCATGCCAATGGTTGAGAACATTTGCAAATTTCCCTCATTTTTTAAATTTAATGAATCAAAAGATTGCAAAGGTTAAATACACATTTCACCCTGGTGCATGGAACCAAATGCAAAATCTGTGTTTTTTCCAGTATTTCAAGGCAAACATTAGTTAAAAACCTATTACAAAGGTCAAATGAATACAGTGCTTAGTCATATGGCTGATATTAATTTTATTTAAGGTCATACGAATCTTATTGCAAGTAAGTTTATAATTGGTATTAGGACGAGGCAACACCTTGTTTTCCTGGGGTGCAGTAATCCTAACTACAACTGTATCTGCATCTATAATTTGTGGACTGTTTATAGGTTCCCGAGCCCTCGGATGGCAATGAAGAAGTGGCTACAATTAATGCTGCAATTCACCATGCTGGCAATTCGATTTACAAAAACAGTAAACTTCTTCTAAAGGGCGAACGAGCAGCAACCCTTATCCAGACAGACAAAGCCATCTACAAACCCGGGCAGACTGGTAACTATGGTTCAGTATACACCATCTTCACTTTTATCAAATGAAAGTTGAATTTTAAAAGTTCTCATCTCAATTTTCCTTCTGTGTTTAGTTTTTGAGTATCATTTTACAAATACAATCTGGGCTGAAAGGTGAATCTTTGTAATCTTTGTAATTACATGACATTACCTATTTTTCACTGGTCCTGAGTTACATCCAGCTTCAGACTCTCCCATCAGAGATATGACATAATAATAGACTTCAAAGGTCCAGCAGGCGACAACTGCCATGGGCAATTGGGGTGGAAGCATTGTGCCAACTGGTTTGATTTTGGGCTAAACCCAAGGGCATTATCTTGCAGTCCCCGGTGTTCACCCTTTAATCCCTATACAGGGATGTAGATTTTGCTGGAGGGAAGCCACCAGACCGCTACCTTCTGAAGTAGTCCTGATGTGGTTTACAGCTGAGCCACAGGGGCCAGAGAAATTAGTGCAAAGCACTGAGGGATCAGACAAGACTAGTAGTCAGTAGCAGGATAAGGTTGGGGCAGGCAGAGTTCGTGTGAATTCGAGAAAGTCCAAAGGTCAGGGCAGGAAGCACAATCTCATTACAGTGATGTGGCATGGGTCAGGTCAGGCAGCAGAGGGTCAGAATACAGTAAACAGATACATGGGCAGACAAGCAGATTATAACATCTTTTGCAGGTTCTAGAAACATATTGCTTAGGCACCTCTCCCCAGTATCCACAGGTTTCCAGCCATTAGCTGGTGAAGTTTAGGATTCACATTGGTCCTTTAAGTGCACTATAGCCCATTCCCTCTATGGGAGAAGTGGGGAGAACAAGAAGACTAGAAAAGGCTACAACAGGGGAGACAGAACACTGGCAACAGGACCTGCTGCTGGAGGGCAGAGGGGGACCAGCTGGACCCAGCAGGCAGAGACAGCAGCACCAGTAGGGTACGTGGAGCAGGACGGCATGGGGTGCCAATATAACAGCAAACTTAATCAGTGTTGACTTGAGAGACACTAGGGTTTACTTCCTATGTGTAAATTTACAGATAACTTTTTTAACATTATTAACAATATACTCTGAGCAGCAAAGAAAAGTGAAGCATTTAAGATGCAGTGGGTTTTTATGGCCTTTGCTGAGATTTGGAAAGGGTGAAAATTTCATTAGATAAGGCTACTTTCACACTAGCCTGATCCGGCAGGTGAAGGGTGCTGCCGGATCAGGACTGCCGCAGCGACATGTGTGGAGCCAGAACCGCGCTCCGGCCCCACACGTCATACAGTACATACATACACACAGACACACACACACATATACACAAACAAATACACATACATACTTACATGCTCCCGGCAGGTCTCCAGAGCGCCGGAGGAGCAGGACGGCTCGCACAGGTGACTATTCCCCACAGCGCCCTCTGCTGGGCGCCTGGTGGAATCGTCATCCGTGTGCGCCGACCTGTCCCTCCGGCGCTCTGAAGACCTGCTGGGGAGCATGTAAGTATGTATGTATATATGTCTGTGTATGTTTATGTGTATGTCTATGTCTGTATGTGTGTATTGTGTGTATGTGGTGACGGATCCGTCATGAACTCCATTGAAAGTCAATGGAGGGCGGATCCGGTTACCATTGTGGTCACACCAGACGGATCCGCCCCCATTGACTTGCATTGGGGGTCATTCCGGATCCGTCTTGGTGCGGATGCCTGGACCGGAGAGCAAACCGCAGCATGCTGCGGTTTGTTCTCCAGTCTGAAGACGGAACGGAATGCTTTCAGGAGCATTCCGTTGTCTTCAGTTCAGTTTTGTCCCCATTGACAATGAATGGGGACAAAACTGAAGCGTTTTATTCCGGTATTGAGCCCCTATGACGGAACTCAATACCGGAATTTTAAAACGCTAGTGTGAAAGTAGCCTAAGTATGTCTTCTTTATTCAGACCCTACCACAATAATTAGCTTGAAGGGCTTAATACCTCATACCATCTCACCCATCTGAGCGACAAGACAGGGTTGACCTCTCCCTACACTGCTCTTCATGTTGGTGGTGGAGTTTTGGGCTGTTTTAATAAGAAATTACCCAAACATTATGGGGTTTGGAGTGAGGAGAGGAGAAGAGAAGACAAAATATCCATGTATAGTAGTAATCTACCTTTATTCATTGAAGATCCTAGTAATACTTTTGAGCATGTTAAGCCAAATATTCAGAAACATGGTTGTACTGTCAACTTGCAGTAAATTGGTCAGTATCCATGCACATTCCTTCAGATAATAGCAATGTAGAACGACAATTAAAAAAAAAGGGCTCAGAAAAAAATAAAAAATATAAAGGAAGTGTCGCTCACAGATTCCCAGCCATTCATGTGTTGATGCTTAGTGTGTCCCCCTGTTCTTTACTTAGTGATCCCCTCTGGAAACCCAGGAAATGCCAGCAGAGCCAATCACTGGCATTTCCTGGGTGTTGAGATAGGACCAGAAAGTAGAGACCAGCGGGTACCAGGTAAGCAACGGGTAATGTATGTACAACGTTAGTCAACTTTTGATGCAGATTTATATTAATCCCATTTTTTCAACAACCATAATTTAACTGGGAAAAAGATATTTAATTATTATAACTATGAATAGATTGTCAATTAAAAAGCAACATATTACAGTTCAGGAGGAGCTGAGTAGATTGATGTATAGTCATTTTCATAGTGACAGTTTCCCTTTAAATGGCTTCTGTCCATAGATTTGTACCTATGACACTGGCTGACCTGTTACATGTGCACTTGGCAGCTGAAGGCACCTGTGTTGATCCTATGTTCATATGAGCCCACATTGCTGAGAAAAATGAAGTTTTAATATATGCAAATAAACCTCTAGGTGCAATGGGGGAGTTGCCATTACACCTAGGGGCTCTGCTCTCTTTGCAACTGCCATGCCCTGTCCACTTTCACTATGCCAGGCAGTGAAAACGCTGTCATACTTAGCCCTGTCAATCAAAGTGCAGAGGGCACAGAAGTTGCAGAGAGAGCAGGGCCTCTAGGAGTAACGGCAAGGCCCCTATTGCTCCCATATATTAAAACATCATTTTTTCAGCAATGCGGGCACATATGAACATGAAACCAACCCAAATGCTTTAATTTGCCAAGTGCTCAGCTAGTATCCTAGGTACAAATCTGCTGAGAGATGCCATTTCAATGGTGGCAAAGGAGTGCCTACGGATCCATAACATGATTGCTTGCTTCTATACCAGGGTTTTTTTGTCATCATGCTACGAGATCTGTTGTAATTATACAATTTGAGGGTAAAGCAGACATCTAAAATTATTTGGAGCTGTATGAAAAGCTACTTTAAATATTCTAAAAACATTCCTTTTCCATTTCTTTTCCTAACAGTAAAATTCCGAGTTGTCTCACTGAATGAGAATTTCCAACCGGGAAAGAACCAGGTAAGATGGAATGAACCTAGAGCTGTAATATCATTGACACAGACGAACATGGGTGTGAAAACACAAAAGATGCTTTTCAGGGCCTTATGTAAAATGTGGACTCAACCTAAGAAGTAGCAGTAAAATAACCAAATCAACAATAACCAGTCCATTATCTGGTAACCCTCTAGAACCACAGCCAGCAAAGTCAGAAACTTCTACCAGACTTCCTAACCACTATAGAAGTAGGAAGCTAAGGGTACTCCTAGGCTTTTTTCCACAGGTCATTGCTAGATCGGGTGGACTTGGGTGCCAATAACGCAGGTTAAATTTGCTGAATAAGGTAGCAGAAAACTGGTGTAAGAGTGCTGGAAGCAGACCTACCAAAATGACTGGTGAGCATCCAGTAGTAGACAAGCAAGTCTGAATCAGGAGTGACGGATAGTACCAAAACAGTGGACCAGGAGCTAATCCAGAAACTGGCCACAGTAAGAATCAGCACAAGCCAATTCAGCAGACAACAGATTAATCTAGAAGACAAACCACAATCAGATTGACAATCAGAATCAGAATCACAATCAGAATCAGAATCACAATCAGAAGACAATCACAATCAGATACATAGCAGTATTTATGCAGCAGTAACGACTAGCACAAAGCGCAGGAACCAGGATAACAAAATCATAGGCAACCACTCAGAAGCAGACTTAAATACACTGCCTAGCTCTGGGACTGGACACTGAACCTGAATGGTTTGGCTTCCTGAATAGTTTAGGGCTTGACTAGTAGGTATGACAAAGCTCTTAGCACAGCCATGTACAGTATCTTGGCTGGATAACTTATTGTCATTATCTCTCCCCGTTGTTATCAACTAATTTTGACAACAAAATCTTACAAAATCTTCAAAAAGGATTGCAAGGTGCTAAGAGCTAAGACATAAAAGAAATGAAATATCAATTTATCTGGGGATGTTGCTTTTTTTGTCTGTATGCATTATATTTATTTACTTTTTACATAAAGAATGATATAACAGGTTTTGCTGTTTATTGGTCTGTATGCATTTTCTTTCTTTTTTTTTTTTTTACATAAAGAATGTCTTAACAGTTTTTGTTTCATCTTTAATTGTAGTTATCCGCCATAGAGTTATAGGTATGTTTTCCTACAAAGAGTTCAAATGTTTATGATGAGAATGACTGTATGTGAAGAGCATGACTTCAGTATTAATACTCATCCAGATAATACTCAAAGAACACAAACTGCTGGCCCCAACTGTATTCTACTCACCCAAACCAAAAACCCCTTTCTAGATAAGACACCTATATATTTTACTGCATTAAGTTACCAACAGCAGCAATTTTATTAACAAAAGGAATAACTATAACATTCTACTGATAACTTTACTTAACCATAAAACAAACAGAAGCCAATAATAAAACCAATGTCCTTGGAGACCTACTACAATTCTGCTCCGTTGACCTCAAGCTGTCACCAAGGGCTCTGCGGCATTATGACAAATTGCAAATAGCTGTTTTTTTTTCATTGCTTCCTACTTAATAGACCTCCAAAATAAACTATCAACCAGACCAGCCAAAATTCTCAGGACCATAACCACGACGATATTCTACCACCAGTATAATACTAAGTCTCCGAATTCCATCAAACAATAAATATTCCATGACGCCAAAAATGCACAACGCACTCCCAAGTTTTTCTATTATGACATTCATACATAAATATTGGAAGCCATATTGTCATAAATAAAAATGATAGGAAGAGAAGACTATTCTAACTATGGTGCAAATAACTTGCCTACCTTAAGGATGGTTTAGGTAACAATAATAGGAAGAGAAAAAAAAGTTTATCAGAAATTTGGGTCATTACGTTTTAGATTCTGCATTGCCTTGGCAGTGACGGACGCGCAAGTACCAGAATATTGGGTGGGGCATGAGGTCCATACTAAGTTTTGCTATGAGGACCTATGAGATCTGTGTGCACCCTGCCTGCAGATATGAGCACATGTTGAGAGTGATAGTCTTGAAAGTGGTGGACAACTACAGGTTGAAAACTTCTCTATGTCGGATTTGATTTTCTGTGTGTTCAGGTTGAAAACTTCTCTATGATGGATTTGATTTTCTATGTTTCAGGATCCAGAGAAGAACCTAATTGGCCAGTGGCTGAATGTCAGCCTCAGTCAGGGAATTGCTGAGCTCTCCTTCCCTCTCTCTTCAGAGCCTCTCCTAGGAGAATATTCGGTCCACGTGAAGGACAAGGTCCATACATTCAGTGTGGAAGAATATGGTAAAAAAGGTGTATTCTAAGAAAGTGGCTTAAAATGACCAGTAGGCTCTGCTAACATGTATGGTCTAGTAAATACTTGAACTTTTCATGAAGTGAAAACTATGAAGCATCATTTTTATAACACTGCATTGAGTTGTTTCTTTGTTATTCTTATATAAAGTTACAAATGTGTGTTACCAGTTGGAGGTGTGTCCATGCACATCTGATACTGTCCAATCAGTGATGCCAGTGCCATACTGTGTTGCGACACACCCCTTTGACAAGGGAAAAATGAACACCCAGTTGTCAGTTTATTCATAAGAGGCCCAAATGCCGTTCTGTCTGTTTTTTACAGTGTCTCTGTATATAATGTTATTTTATATTACTGTAGAGCGGGCCCTAAGAATACAATCTTTTAGTCTTCCTCCTGGGTGGGCCCCCTCTGAATTTGGGCCCCAAAGCAACCACTTCTCATTTAGCTATGCCCCTGCTCAGGAGGAATAACAGAGGTACACCACAATGGTCTATGAAGAGAAGTTTCCGAATTGTTATTACATAGGGAATGCCGGTATTTACTATAGCAGACGTGTCAGGAAAGGTGACAGCTCCTTTTTTAAATATCTTTCAATTACTATTGCTGAATTCCTCATGTATGTTCTGATGTATGCCTTTGCAGTTCTGCCAAGATTTGAGGTCACCCTTCATTTTCCCAAAGCCGTTATCATCACTGATGAGAAATGCACATTACAAGTGTGTGGCAGGTAAGATAAATGTTACCTATCTAGCTGAAATTCATTCTGGAATATATTGTAAGAGAAATATAGTAATATCATCTACATAGTTACATAGTACAGCTGAAAACAGACACATCAAGTTCATCCAAGGTATGGGAGAAGTTGCTGATGAAGGGCAGGGGGGTTGGTTTAAAAAATCAGATCTAAAAAAACAAAGGAAAAAATCCTTCCTGATCCCAAATGGTGATCAAACAGGATCAACAATGAAAACTCTGTGCTATACATTTACATGAATTATATCTAATTAGTGTTGAGCGAGCATGCTCGGCCGAATACTATATTCGTTCCCCTCCCCGCAAGCTACTTAGCCAATTAGCGTGTGGGGAGGTATTGGCATTTATTGTAATGCCGTAGCCATTTTCAGGGGGGCAAAAATTGTGTACGGTTGCCTTCCTAAACACCACCTGCGCAGCATGTGCATTATCCTATATACCTGTATCCTATATACCTGACATCCGGTGTAATTTTTTCTGCAGCTAATAAAGGCGAAATTACCTGCGCTGCGTCTGCTGTATAATGTTTGCGCAAGGAGGGACAGATAGTGTAGGGATAGGATTTGGCTAGGCAGGGCTAGTTGTTCTCTTTAAAAGACCCAAAAGTCCTTTCAATGACTATTGTTCTATTAGGCTGCAATATTTTTTTTTCCTTTTGGGGCAAAAATAACGCAAGTTTGCCTGACCTAAACACCACCTGTGCAGCGTGTGCATTATAATTTTTCTGTGTCCTAAATACCTGAAACCCTGAGTATTTTTTTTCTGCCGCTAATCAAGGCGACATTATCTGTGTATTGGAGTACCTGTTCCTTGCAATTGTTGACAGCCCTCTCACTTTGTGCATAGGCTTTATGAGTGTAGGAGTCCCACGACATGAACAATTGTACCACAATGTGAATGAGGCCCTCCTTTATGTGATATACCGGTTGTATCGAAGTGCCTCTTCCTTGTAATTTTTAGCAGCACTTGCACTTTATGTACAAGTAAATATATGTTTCCTAACAATATTTCCTCTAAAATCAATTATCTTCAGTTTTGGGGGGTATTATTGTCATTCCTTAAAAGTGGCGTATTATGACAACATCGTTCCCAGCAGTGACTTCTGTGTCCAAGATGCATCCAGACATCCTCCCTATACTGTTCCCAAACCGTTTTGGCAGTGTTTCCACCATTTTCTGACCTTTCCCTATGAACCAGACACCCTCCCCTCTTCAGAGCAGGGGGTTCCTGGTTTAGTGCTCGGGTTCTCCCATTGACTTCTATTGTGCTCGGGTGCACCGCCTACTGTTCGATCCGAGCACCCAAACACCCGAGCACTACGCACGGCTGCCAACCTAAATTTTTACTTTTTATGGACATTTTATCCAAAAATCACGAACAGTCAACATTTTTTACGGACCAATAGGAAAACTATTATGAATTATAAAGATTATAAGTAATACATATCTATAGATCAGATACTAATACTAGTTTACTGTGAAGTCTAAAATGCTAACAGAATGCTGACTTGCTCAAGTACCACCAACCTCCCAAAAAAATTACGGACATGTCTAATTTTTTTCATGGACACTGCAAAAAAGTCACCTATTTTTACGGACTGTCCAGGAATTTCTGGACGGTTGGCAACCCAGGCACTATGGTGCTCGATCAACACTATCTAATAACATCTAGAATTTAATATTGCAGCATTCATATCGATAAAGACAAATATGTTCCTTTAAAGGGGTACTTTAATATTGATTGCCTATTCACAGGATAAGCCATCAATGTCAGATCGGCAAGTCCGATACCCTGCACCACCTCTGATCACCACCTAGTCTGCAGCAGCTCCAGAAGTACACTGCTCCATCCATTTCTGTAGTGGACGGAGCTAGTTTCTGCACTCCAACTACCTTGAAACTACAACTCCCAGCATGAAACATGCTTGGCTGTTCTTCTAACCACACCGAAGTGAATGGAGCATTCTGGGAGTTGAAGTTTCAGAACAGCTATTATGTGAACTGTGTAACCAAGATTGTTGTCCCATGTGAGATCATTAAACTCACTGTTACAAGTCACATCTGCATCCACCTGATTCTTTTCACCATCCTTGAGATAGGAACCATGTACATTGCACCCTGGCCAAAAAGGTAATGACTGACCTCCCCAGACCATACACATGACCTCCCCAGAATTCTTCTCATTATTTTTTCTCATTATCTGATCTGTCTCTCTACTCCATTAGATACACCTATGGGAAACCAGTGAAGGGTAATTATAAGATCCAAGTATGTCGTCCGAAGGGTCATTACTTTCATACCACAAGTCCTGATGGTCCATGTGTAGACTTCACAGGAGAAGTAAGTTATATTGAAAAAGTAGAAGGAACTTTGTAAAGATAATAATGTGATCACAAAAACAACTTATATAAGCAGCTGACACTTATCTATTGTGATGTATTTGTGTTGAGTGACCGAGTGTGTGCTGTAACTTTGTGAAGCTGTGCCTGCCGACCAATTACAGTGGGTAAAAAGCCACCAGCAGATTCTCCATGTGCTACTACTCTTTCCTTTCATACCATTATTAACTTTAATACAGCTTATCAACAATAAGATTATTTGCCTTCAACATGGATTTAAAGGGGTTCTCCCACGAATAATGTCAAAAATGAAAATCAGACATCATATATTACATGACAATTTCTTTCTGACAAAGCTAGAACCAGCCCTGTACCTCACATGGATCCAGAGATCTCCACATTCATTGCTCTGCTAGATTTATATCAAGCTGACAGCTCAAGGGGAGTGTTTTTTCTGCTGCAGCTCAGGAGGCGTGTCTCAGCTCTCCCTATCACAGCTCAGGAAGCTGTTAAAAGTTGAAACTGAGCATGTGCGGCCATCTCAGTGAGCAGGTCAAAGAAATAAGAAATTAAGTGGTCCTATACAGATACATCTTATTGAATAACTCAGGAGCTATACAAAATCTTTAATGACATGCAATTACAAAAGTATTCAGATCCAGGCGCTGGTTTAAAAACTGTAGAATATTTTTTGTGGGACAACCCCTTTAAGTGAATAGCTGGGTCTTCTACAGTCAACCACAATTCTTATATTTCTACAATTAGCCATTGTGGTTATACCGCTGCATTTTTTGTACCAATAGAAATATAGCTCTATTGCAACAAGATAATCCACAGTTAACAGCTGATATAATACATCAGGCCACAAGTGGATGTAGACGTATTCTCTGCTGGGATGTATATATCTCATATTTACTGCATTATATCCCTATTGGTGTTAGGCTTCATAAACACGGCCGTATCCATTTTGATCCACAAAATATGGATGTGGTTCATTTGCCATCTGCATTTTTTGCAGACCCTTTGACTTTGATGTGGACATAGTCTTTTTGGGGAACAGATGCCCGATTTATATCTCTTTTCCAGCCCTAATATGCTAATCAGCTCTGCTATATATGCTGTGTTTTTGCCTTACCCATTGCCTGTATAATAGGTTTAAATAGCATGCTAAATCCTGCAAAGGTCCTGTAATCCGCTCTTTGCCGACTGACCTGATGGTGCCTGTTCACTATACTGACCCTGTGCCACCAGTCCTCAACTTTGGACTGTTTAAGGGATTCACATAAACTCTGCAGTCTTGCCTGATCCCTTGGTGCTTTGCACTGGTGTCTCTGACCCCCATGGATCAGCAGCCAAACACAGAGGCTACTCTAAGAAATAGCAGCCTGGTGCATTTCCTGAAGCAAAGACCAGGTCCCTATACAGGAGTTAAAAGGTAAAAAACAGGGAGCTCAAAGCCAAATCCATTGGTTGGCACAGTGGTTATACAACCATTGTCCATAACTCATGTTATCATTTGTGTCTTAACTAGCTGGATATCTCAGGATGTTCAACCCTGCAAGTGCCACTGGATACCTTTCACCTAAACAGAAGAGGATTGAAGATGAAATTGCTTGGGACAGCAACCATCATGGAGGAGGGGACAGGTTGCATGTTTACTATTATTATTATTGTTGTTGTTGTTATAACTCATACAGTATAACAAACTTAATTGACTATCTTCAGTATTTCAATCAACGAAACACTTGTCTCAGATCCCAAAAATGTTGTCTTTATTTCTTCACACTTCATTTCTGGATGGCTCTCATCACAGTGCATACTAATATCACTCCTTTGACTACAATACCACAATCACTTTAACTGTAGGTATAACACATCATAAATTTGTTCTTCTCCTCAGTTTTTTTTGTTTTAAGTTACTGGGCCCGGAGGTAGCTGTCTGATCGTTGCTCCCTGTCAGTCCTATAAGCTCTCATGGGGCAAATGTATTAATCAGTCTCCCATCCTAACTCTCTGTGGTCAATTACCCATTGAAACGCCTCTTTAGTCTTCCTGTGTGTGCACAAGTACATTTAAAGGGGTCACCCAGAAGGGAAAATATTTTGGATTTAGAGTAGATTAAAAATAAAGAAGCTATAAGCAACTGTGCAATATCCTGCCGATGCTTCCAGATCTCTGCTGGTATATACTTCCTGTTCCTATATCAACATGCAGGAAATACCTGGCCAGCCAATCACTGCTTGAGGTGGGTCTTCAGCAGCCAGTGATTGGCTGAACTAGCAACCAACTCTTGTTAAGACTGGACTGGGAAATAGAAACCACTGGGGACCTGGTAAGTATAAGAATAAGAACAACGGGTGATCACAAAGGTTCTTTCTTTAAAGGGAATCCATAACCTGTTTTATGGTGTCTTAATTAAGGGACACAAACTAGTCACAGGTCTCCTTAGCAAAATTCTGGGTCACTGTGCTTAGTTGACCCAGCCGTTTTGCTAAAGTCTTGCAGCTCAAGCGCATACCGAATGAGTCCTGATAATCATGAGAGCTTGGCTTATCCCACTCATTTTCATGTGCTGGAGCTGTTAGAAGCTAGCAGCAGAAGACTGATGACAAATTCCCCTTAAAAACCTTTTTTTATGAAAAGATTATCAAAAGATTTTTTAGCAAAATATTGTTCACAGGGAGAGTCCTTCAGGACCTATGCTATTCTACTAAAGGAATAACTTATGTATGCTGGGTATATACAGTGGAGAGACATGATCTGTGGAGGGTCTTATCACCTGTGGATAGATGATAAATAACAGATGGCTTGTCTTGTGAATTGTAGTAATACATGAATTGTAGTCCATTCAAATAAATTGGCAATAATGTGATACATGACCAAGCTGATTATGATAGACCAGGAGATGAGGATGGAACCCATTTTATAATATCTATAAGCCCTAAATATAAATACATATGGGGCATTATTTTTGGTTTGATTGCATTTGGTTAACATTTTGATTACCCTATGGTCCATCTTGCCCTTTGAAATATCTTGAGAAGTCTTCTGCCTGTTTTTTTGTTATAACTAATGACTCTTCCTTCTTCATATAGGAATTGAGTTATCGACAACAACTGACACTAGTATCTTAGATGCAAATATTAAAGTCTATATTTCTGGCTCCGACACTAGTTACAAGCCAGGAATCCCAATGAGAATCCAGGTGACCTATAGTATATTACATCTTTACTCAAGTGATCTCAAGTGAGTCGTGATCATTGTGTTGTTTACCACCTCTGTCATTTAATATATAGGTTAAAATAAAGGATGCCAGTGACAACGTCATCCCAGGAAAACAAGTCTTCCTTACTTATACCCCTAAAGATGAAACAATAGTAGAAACCCTGGTGACAGGTCCGGATGGAATAGCTTCCTTCAATATAGATGATACTACTGACTGGATGGACAGAGTATCTTTCAAAGTATGTACCAGTTCTTTCATTTCTTTCTATTTCTTTGCTTAAACAATAAAGTAAATTTCCATCTACCAGTGACCCATCAAGAAATGCAAGGCTCTATATTAATGAAAACTGGAAATGAAAGCAGTTACATCATGAGTACAGAAAATGTTACTCCCTCCTTCCTTTGTTTTATCTAATACTGTTCATTCCTTATCGTCTATTGTCTTCCATATTTTTGATATTTCACTGCCCCGCTCACTGATCTCCTTTAAAAAAAAATCTATTGTGTCGTGTTTTCCATGTTATCATCTATGTTTTGTTAATTAAAATCCTTAAATCATGGTGTTTTCACCCTGGCCACAGAGCCTCAATAATATGTACAATACAGTGATCCCTAATGATACAATGGCCTCAGGATACAATATTTTCAACATACAATGGTCTTTTCTGACCCATCGTACATTGAAACCAGACTCAGATCCAACTAATCTAAGTCACCTATCTGGTAAAATAGCTGTTTTAGTTGCTAGTTAACAGCAATTCCTGACTGTTTTATGTAAGGGCTTCTTTTATCTTTCTTAGTTATCTGCTTATTTTTCTTAAATCTTCATTTTCTCTTATATTGGATGACATTTTGGGGCTTTTGAACTGATTACTCAACTGTCAATGGTTTCAACATACAATAGTCATCCTGGAACCAATTACTATTGTAACTTGAGAGACCACTGTAACATGTTGACACATTCTGTAGAGATCACTTTTCAACAGTCACTTCATTACCATCACAGGCAGAATTAAAAAAAAAAAATTTAAATGTAACAATTATAAGGCTGAAGGCAGATAACATGGGATTCACCATTTAGAACAGGTCAAAGTCTTAGCTTGCCTGCTCCCTGCACAATGGCCTCTGCACAAGCCCCAAAGCATGCCCCCATCCTCTTATAGAAGTCCTCTTTAAAGGGAACCTGTCATCTCCGAAACCCCCCTTGAACTAGAGTAAGCGATGTATATTGTAAATGATGCTGAATTCGAATATGTAAGTTGTATCTTCATACTCACTTCCATTCTGACTCTGCGCTCCCACACACCAGCAGTAAAATACATTTAGAGGACTCTTCTTTGAGTCCTCTACATTATGTGAGTGAGCACTGGAGTCCACTGAGTGCATTTTACTGCTGGTTTGTCAGAGCACAGAGTCAGAATGGAAGTGAGTATGAAGATAAAACTTACATATTCAGATTCATCATCACTTACACTATACACTGCTTACTCTAGTTCAGGGGGTGTTTCGGAGATGACAGGCTCCCTTTAACATTTTAGTTTCCTAAGTCCATGAAGCTTTAGTAATACAAATCTTTCAACTGCTCTTACGGAGCAGCAGAAAATAAAAATAACAACACATTAAAGATTCTAATTTTTAAGTATCTGCTTTTAACTAGAGATGAGCGAGTAGTGTTCGATCGAGCTGGTATTCGATCGAATACTACGATATTCGGCGTGCTCGATTTCTTTCGAGTATAACGGCGATGGCGCACTTAGAATTCGTTTCCCCTCCCACCTTCCCTGGCGCTCTTTTTCCACCAATCACCATGCAGGGGGGGTATGACAGGCACGCTGAGCACGCTGGCAGCGCGAAAACGGCGTCTACATGCATTGGCTGGAAAAACCATGTGACCTCGAATATTAAAAACTCAGCTCTTCCTGCTCGTTCGCATATGCTGCGTGAACTTAGTCAGGGACAGAGGCTGGAGAAGGGAGAGACAGGTTTTAGCTGTTGGACAGGCAGGAGCGTGATTAAAAGCCCTTATCAGGGCTACTATAGTGCAGTACAGTGATAGCTTTACTACAATATACACTTTACAGAGAACGGCTGCCGTATTCAGGGATAGCTGCTGGAGTAGGGACAGAGAGAGGCATTAGTGGTGTATTAGGTGCTCTGCTACATACCAAACTATATTTGGCACTACTGCTGTGTACCTTGAACTATAAAATATATAGGCCTTATAATTGGCAACTGTACAGTGCGTTCTCTTGCAAAGTAATTTCTCATACCTGGTGTTCATACACACCGTCTGATCACTTAGTACACGGCTGTGTACCTTGAAATATACAATATATAGGCATTATAATTGGCAACTGTACTGTGCGTTCTCTTGCAAAGTAATTTCTCAAACCTGGTGTTCATACACACCGTCTGATCACTTAGTACACGGCTGTGTACCTTGAAATATACAATATATAGGCATTATAATTGGCAACTGTACTGTGCGTTCTCTTGCAAAGTAATTTCTCATACCTGGTGTTCATACACACCGTCTGATCACTTAGTACACGGCTGTGTACCTTGAAATATACAATATATAGGCCTTCAATTGGCAACTGTACTGTGCGTTCTCTTGCAAAGTAATTTCTCATACCTGGTGTTCATACACACCGTCTGATCACTTAGTACACGGCTGTGTACCTTGAAATATACAATATATAGGCCTTTCAATTGGCAACTGTACTGTGCGTTCTCTTGCAAAGTAATTTCTCATACCTGGTGTTCATACACACCGTCTGATCACTTAGTACACGGCTGTGTACCTTGAAATATACAATATATAGGCATTATAATTGGCAACTGTACTGTGCGTTCTCTTGCAAAGTAATTTCTCAAACCTGGTGTTCATACACACCGTCTGATCACTTAGTACACGGCTGTGTACCTTGAAATATACAATATATAGCCATTATAATTGGCAACTGTACTGTGCGTTCTCTTGCAAAGTAATTTCTCAAACCTGGTGTTCATACACACCGTCTGATCACTTAGTACACGGCTGTGTACCTTGAAATATACAATATATAGCCATTATATTTGGCAACTGTACTGTGCGTTCTCTTGCAAAGTAATTTCTCAAACCTGGTGTTCATACACACCGTCTGATCACTTAGTACACGGCTGTGTACCTTGAAATATACAATATATAGGCCTTATAATTGGCAACTGTACTGTGCGTTCTCTTGCCAACTAATTTCACGGCTGTGAAGGCAAAATATTGTAACCAAAAAAAAATAAAATGCGGAGGGCTAGCGGAATAGGACGTGGACGAGGACGGGGGCGCGGAAATGCTGTTGGGGGCCTTGTTGAAGCCAGTGGGGATACAATGCGTGCTGGTGAGGGTCAGCCAGGATCCCGCTCATCCAGAATCCCTGCCTTTATGGGACAGTTAAGCAGGGGGCGGGTTACACCGCTGTTGAGGCCTGAGCAGGTTGAACAGGTGGTGCAATGGATAGCCGATAGCGCTTCCACACAGTTGTCCACCAGCCAGTCATCCACACAGTCTCACGCTGACCCTCCTTCCTCCACACCTGGCCAACAGAGTCATCCCACCCTTGACCCCTCCCAGGAGCTCTTTTCGGGTCCTTTTTCAGATGTGCCGGAAGAATCCCAGGAGCTAGCAGAGGAATTTGTTTGTAGTGATGCCCAAACACTTGAGTTTTCGCCATCTCCTGCTGATGTGGACCCTGAGCCAGCATCTGTTATCATGAGCGATGATGATGATGAGACGCAGTTGCCATCAAGGGAGGCTGTTGGAATGTCCAGTGGGCAGGAGGAGGAGCAGAGTGAGGAAGAGGAGGTGGTGGATGACGAAATGACCGACCCCACTTGGCCAGGGGTGATGTCCAGCGAGGAAAGCAGTGGAGAGGTGGTGGTCTGCGCAGCACCGAAAAAGGCAGCAAGAGGCAGAGGGATGTCCACAGGCAGAGGGATGTCCACAGGCAGAGGGATGTCCACAGGCAGAGGGATGTCCACAGGCAGAGGACAGTCCAGACAGAGAAGTGAGGCCACAGCCAGCAGGGCCGAAGCTGTTCCCGGCAGCGGGCAGTCGCGCGAAGCTCCCCCATCGAGGCCTGAGCGCGGTTTGCACACTCTGCCACTCAAAACTGAGTAGGGGCTCTGAGAAGAGCAATATGACCACCTCAGGCATGCGGCGTCACTTGGAATTCAAGCACTGGGCTGAGTGGGAGAGAGCAAACGCAATACAACCTGCGCCCGGTCTTGCTGCCACTGCCTCTTCCCCTTTGTTGTGTGCTGCCACTGCGGTCCAGACCTCCAGCCAGGACACCTCCACATCTGCCTCTGCCTCGGCTACTTTGGGGCCTTCTCCTTCAGCCTCCCCTTCCCCCGCCTCTTCGCCTGCACCTTCACACTCCTTGTCCCAACAACTGTCCATCTCGCAGGCGTTCGACCGCAGGCGGAAGTACGCCTCGAGTCACCCCCAAGCCCAAGCCTTAAACTGCCACATCTCCAAACTGCTGGCCCTGGAGATGTTGCCGTTTAGGCTTGTGGAGACGCAGGCCTTCCGCGACCTGATGGCGGCTGCCGCACCTCGCTATTCCGTCCCCAGCCGCCACTACTTTTCCCGGAGTGCCGTCCCCGCCCTGCACCAGCACGTGTCGCGTAACATCAGGCGGGCCCTGAGGTACGCAGTCAGCGCAAAGGTCCACTTGACCACCGAATCGTGGACAAGCGCTTGCGGCCAGGGACGATACATTTCTTTGACGGCACACTGGGTGAATGTTGTGGAAGCGGGGACGGGGTCGCAAACAGAGACGGCCTACCTACCACCCCCGCCCAAGATTGCCAGCATGGGTTCTGATACACCCCCCTCCTCTTCCTCCTCCTCCTCCTCTGCCTTAACATCGCCCTCAGCCACTAGCTGGAAGCGTTGCAGCACTGGCGCGGGGAGACGTCAGCAGGCGGTGCTTAAGCTCATCAGCTTGGGCGACAGGAAGCACAGCGCCCCAGAGGTGAGGGACGCCATATTGCAGCAGACGGAGATGTGGCTGTCGCCGCTGCAGCTAGGACCAGGCATGGTCGTGTGCGATAACGGCCGTAACCTGGTGGCGGCTCTGGAGCTTGCTGAACTCAATCACGTACCATGCCTGGCCCACGTTTTTAATCTGGTAGTCCAAAAATTTCTAAAGACTTACCCCAACCTGGCAGAGCTACTGGTGAAAGTGCGGCGCTTGTGCGCTCACTTTCGGAAGTCAACTGTAGCTGCTGCTAGCTTAAAAAAACTCCAGCAACGCCTCCATTTGCCTGAACATCGGCTGTTGTGCGACCTGCCGACTCGCTGGAATTCCACCTATTCCATGTTGGCCAGGGTGTGTGAGCAGCAGAGAGCATTGATGGAGTACCAGATTATGAATCCACGCGTGCCTCCAACTCAGCTCCCTCAGTTTGCCAACCACGAGTGGCCATGGATGGCAGACATATGCGATGTACTGCGTATCTTTGAGGAGTCCACCAAGAAGGTCAGCAGCGAGGACGCTATAGTGAGCGTAACCATCCCGCTCCTATGCGTCCTTAAAGAATCCCTCATCGCAATAAGGGAGAACGCATTGCACGCAGAGGAGACGGGGGTAGGAGGAGACGCAACGGAGCTACACAGTCAGACCACACTTTTGTCTGCTTCACGGTGGCAGTTGCAGGAGGATGAGGAGGAGGAGGAGGAGGACGACGTGGAGGTGGCTGTGGAAGAGGAGGAGGATGCTGGCGGCGAGGGTAGCAGTCAGGCTGTGTGCGTCCCATTGGTTCAGCGCGGATGGGGCGGAGAGGAGGCGGAAGAGGAGGAAATGGCAAGTGATCCTTCTGGTGGGGGCAGTGAGGTCATGCCTATTCAGAGTCTGGCACACATGGCTGACTTCATGCTGGGCTGCTTTTCCCGGGACACACGTGTTGTCCGGATAGTGGAGAACAAACTGTACTGGGTCTTCGCACTCCTGGACCCCTGGTATAAAGATAACGTCTCCTCTTTTATTCCGGTAGAGGAGAGGACGAATCGATTGCTGGAATACCAGAGGGAACTCGTGCAGAACATGATGGAGATTTTCCCACCCACCATCGCTGGCGGCAGAGAGGAGAGGGTCTCCCAGAGTCCCACAACATCAATCAGGCCCACAGCCACCAGGGGAACACTCTCCAAGGTGTGGGACACGTTCATGGCACCCCCTCGTGCAACTTCCATCACTGCGGGGCCCGCTATCAGCAGGAGGGACAAGTATCGGCGGATGTTGCGGGAGTACCTGGCAGACCGTACCCCTGTCCTCCCCGATCCCTCGGCGTCCTACACTTACTGGGTCTCCAAGTTGGACACGTGGCTGGAACTGTCCCTGTACGCCTTGGAGGTGCTTGCCTGCCCTGCCGCCAGCGTGCTATCAGAAAGGGTGTTGAGCGCAGCCGGGGGCATTATAACCGATAAGCGCAGCCGCCTGTCAACCGACAGTGCCGACAGGCTGACGCTAATCAAAATGAACAGCAAGTGGATTGACCCGGACTTTGCTTCTCCAACAGTGGAAAGCAGCCAAAAGTGAAGTGCCATGTGTATGAAGTGCCATTTCCTCCTCCACCTCCTCCTCCTCCTCCTTAACCGCCGTAGAATTGCTCCGTAAATAAGAAAAATTTATATATTTATGGCTCACCTCTTGGGCCTCCACAAAATGTTTACGAGGTCTCACCTCTTGGGCCTCCACGCAAAATGTTTAAGAGGTCTCACCTCTTGGGCCTCCGCAAAAATCTTTAAGAGGTCTCACCTCTTGGGCCTCCGCAAATCTTTAAGAGGTCTCACCTCTTGGGCCTCCACATAATTTTTAACACCGTCTCACCTCTTGGGCCTCCACATAATTTTAACAGGTCTCACCTCTTGGGCCTCCACATAATTTTTAACCCGTCTCACCTCTTGGGCCTCCACATAATTTTTAACCCGTCTCACCTCTTGGGCCTCCACATAATTTTTAATACGTCTCACCTCTTGGGCCTCCGCAAAATGTTTTACAGGTCTCACCTCTTGGGCCTCCACAAAATGTTTAAGAGGTCTCACCTCTTGGGCCTCCACAAAATGTTTAAGAGGTCTCACCTCTTGGGCCTCCACAAAATCTTTAAGAGGTCTCACCTCTTGGGGCTCCACAAAATGTTTAAGAGGTCTCACCTCTTGGGCCTCCACAAAATTTTCCATGAGCCTCTGGCCAGCCCACGGCCTCTTCCTGCCTTTTGCGGTCCTACGCATCCCTCAACATCCCCACTGCTTTACCTGCTAGACATGACACTGGGCCAGGTCGGGTCACTGACATCTCAAGCGCCAACAATTTGGGCATTTTAAGGCTTCTGCATGTGTTTGATTTATTTTTACATTTTAAAGAAGACATGTCTGACCACATCTCACACACACACACAATGACAATTAGGGGTGGGGTCTATTTGCTTTCCCCCTTGCCTATGCCATCTGTGGTTGTCATAGGCAACGTGATTTTAAGGGGTGCAGAATTTTATCTTCTTTTTTGTCTAGTTTGGCTTGGGGTCCATGGCAATGTAGAGGAAAGAAGGTTTCCTTGTATGGTCTCACATTACAGAGAGGTTAGATTGTCTTTGGAGTGTATTGTTGAGAGGCTGTGATAGTGGCGTGATAGTGCGACTTGGGCGCGTTATATGCACCCAGACATGCTTCCCCTGCTGTCCCAGTTGCATTCCAGCAGTGTTGGCATCCTTTTCTGAGGTTTCAGGGTGGACTTGGTGACCTCCAAGTGGTCGAATTGAGATTTCCAAGTGGCGAGCATTTTTTCCCCATAGACTTTAATGGGATTCGATAGTCGGTCGAATAGTCGAATTTCGCGGTCTATTCGAATCGAATTTCGAACTTTCGAATATTTCACTACTCGCTCATCTCTACTTTTAACTGGTAAAATATAGATGATATGCCTAGCCAAAAAAGTATGATAAGGCAAACTTTGCTTCTTAAGGTAACTAAGAGCTGGATCTGAAGGAGTGTCTAGACGGCTAACGTATAATGTCTAACAATTCTATTACTTTTCTTCCAGGCAACTGTAAACCAAACCGACTACACACCTCCTGATCAGTCTGACTCCAAAGTCCCCAGCACTGTGTCTGCACGCCTGAAATTATCACCCTTTAGAACTCATATTAGCAGCTTTATTAAGATCCATTCTCCGGGTACTGTCCTCCCATGTGAAGGACAGCAAGAAGTGAAGGTGGATTATATCATCAAACAACAAGAACTACAGGAAGGAGTCAGCCATCTTCATTTACATTATCTGGTGAGTACCAAGGAAATATAATGAGTATTTCAGTAATCAATCTTTGCATTATTTTTACCATACCAAGAGTCAGGAGTTAATGGCACAACCATCTTACCCAGAAAATATAACATGGGATGTAACTTTTTGGATCCAAAGACTAAGACCCTGATTTATCTAGACTGGTGTGATAGGGCCTGCATTGCTGGAGGAAGCATTTCATTTATGACGTGCGCCAGAGTGAAATATATGGCAGTAAATATTCTGACACAAATAATGATGAATGACAACAGTCCATCCATGCTCCAACCTCCTCACACACCCAGAAAAGGGTGGCATAAAACTGTCAGATGCAACTAAAAAAGTTGCAATGGCATTTTAAAAGTTGCATAAGCTGGTTTTGCAACTTTATGAAGCCAGAAAAACTGGTGTGGGGAAGGGGGGGGTGATAAATTCCCCCCAAAGTGTCAACCACAAATCAGAGGAAAAAAAAAATCAAAGAAAATAAAGCTGCTTAATACAAAACAAAAACAGACTTGTACTGTAGTACATATAGTACAGGTAGAGTACAGTACAGTACATATAGTACAGATAGAGTGAGAATAAATGATGTACAGGTACAGAGCAGCACAGTACATATAGTACAAGTAGAGAGCAGTGCAGTACATGTAGAACAGGTAAAGTTCAGTACAGTACATGTAGTGCAAATAGAGTGCAGTACAGAACATGTATTACAGGTAGAGAGCATTATAGTACATGCAGTACAGTTAGATAGCAGTACCGTTCATCTAGTACAGGCAGAGAGCAGTACAGTACATGTATTACAGGTATGGGGCAGTACAGTACATGTATTACAGGTATGGGGCAGTACAGTACATGCAGTACAGTTAGAGGGCAGTACCGTTCATCTAGTTTGGGTAGAGAGCAGTACAGTACATGCAGTGCAGGTAGAGAGCAGTACATTTAGTAAGGTAGAGAGCAGTCTACATGCAGCAGTAATGGTACTTAGCTATACACTACATACCTTGAAGTATGATAGTGCAGTGGCCCTGGTATTTACAATTTGTTTTTGCTGTATGATTTTAGTTAATGAATTTAAATGATTGTATTACCCACTATGGTTTTGTATGGATCTGTGAGGGTTAACTATTCTGACGTAGCCCTTGTAGAAGGCTTGGAGATGGACTTATCCCCACCCCTACTTTAGTAGTGAGGAAGTAGGCCTACATCCCAGAGAATCACTGATATATTTACATCAAGAAAGCCATCCCTACTTTACAGTACACCAGATAGAGAAAAAGCCTAGAAGGTCCAGATTCTGCATGGCTGTGCATTGAAGTTAAGGTATTTGCTTTTTAAGGCTGATAGATACTTTACTGTAAGAGGAACATTGTTAATACACCTTTCACAGTTGGACACAGTCTGGCCTCCTCATCTTAATCCTGTACCCCTCAGCTGGGAAATGCAGACACCTTTGCATTGCAAGAGCTTTTTTGGCAGTCCTAGTTTTTATAGTAAGAGATACTGGAGACATAGGGAGGAGGAGTACTAAAACCCCCACACTTGCTTAACTCTATACAACGCTATCTGGGAAGATTTGTACTGTATTTTGAATTGTTTTGAATCATGTTTAATACTACTGGATGTACTACAACTCCCATTCTGCATTTTAGTAAAGAAAGACTTGTCTTTGTTCTACAACTGACCTGGTCACTGAATCCAGTACCATCTGTCAACCACTACACCTACATCTCCTGCCTTGCACCCGCACTAAATCCACAACACTAAGCAGCTCCACTGAGTTCTTTGGGGTATCTTGAAGGCAAACCTGTTCAACAATTCACACATGCCTAATTCACACATCCGTGGAGCTCGGTCCGTGAAAACCCGGACCGTACTCCGTCTGAGGGCAGGAGCACAAGGCGTCATTGGTTGATATGGCGCTGTGTGTTTCCTGAGGCCGCCACTGTACAACGATACACTCTATATGAGTGTGTACAGTTCCTGTCCTCAGAAGGAGCATGGTCCGGGTTTTCACAGACCGTCCAGGACCGTGCTCCACGGATGGGTGAATTAGGCATAACTTGTACAAGTAACTTACTGCTTGAAATCCCTTCTCTTTCTATGCTTAGGACTTAGTCTTAGCAGTGATTGACAGGCTTCCCTGTATGCATGTGCATCCACAAATATGGTAGCTGTCAATCACTTACTACGACCACCCACTGGATATCTAAGAATAGAAAGAATAGATATTTAAATTCATAAAATACAGGTTATACGGAATAATTTCATACAAAACTATGTATCAATCTGCTCAGCTCCTCCTGCTCTAAAATTCTGCTGACAGATTGGAATGTATGTTGGATCTGACAGTTTCTCATAGACTTCAATGGTTTCCATGCAATACTACATGTTGCTGTAGGACAGGGGGTCAGCTCCCTCAGAAGTGAAAGGAAGATTCTGGGAGTTGTAGTTTTAGAACAGCTGGAGTGCTGGGGGTTGCTGATCCCTGTTACAGGAAATATGTCTAGGGCCCACAGCTGTCCTTGATGATAACAGCTAGGGATTTCAAAAGCAGGTCCCTCCCTCCAAAGTTGCCAAATATAAAGGGTTAACCAAATAAGAAAACCCATTTCATTTCAGAAGTTCAGCCAACTTGTATTTTTTACAGTACTGTACTTCATTTTATAAATTTTCATTTTTAGGTAGGTCATTACGAGATTTTCTATAAAATACTCTGGACATCTGGAAATACCAATAAAAAGTATAGATAAAGGTAAGGAATTTCATCACCAAAGGGTCGCTCATTTGATGAGACACAGATAACTACTTTCACATTTAAGTTTTAGCCTGATCCGGCAGGGATCGGCAACAACGCTTCCGTTACTGATAGTACAGTAATACGTCTGATTATGAACAGATCCGGTTGTATTATCTTCTGAACGGAATGGAATGCATTTTGATGCATTCCGTTCTGTTCAATTACGTTTTTTCCCCTTGTTATTTTAAAATAATACCCAGAGCCTGTGGCTAGCATTTCCTCCATCCATTCTACAGAATTAAAAAGATAAAGTAGTACCACCATAACAGAGATAAAAACAGAAGAAATATTACATTCTTTGGGCTTCACGTATATATTATACAGAAGGTAGTCTATAAAAATGTGATGTCCTTTGAGGTGAAACAATAAGGCTAATTGCTTCTTCCAGACTGGGCCTCTCAGTTGGGCCCCACAGTTCTAGAGCAATTCTAAAGACTTACACTCAACACATTTTATATTTGAAGTCTTGTATTGAGATTAGAGAAGAGCGAGCACTAAAATGCTCGGGTGCTCGTTATTCGAGTCTACCTTTCCCGATGCTCGGGTGCTCGTTTCGAATAACGAACCCCATTGAAGTCAATGGGAGACTCGAGCATTTTTGCGGGGGACCAAGGCTCTGCCTAGGGAAGGCTGGGTGAAAACCTGGAAACCTCAGAAAATGATGGAAACACCACGGAAATGGACAGGAAACAGCAGGGGCAGCATGCATGGATGCCTCTGAGGCTGCCTAATCCCACCATTACCCCAAATTCTCAGGCAACAGCCTGGTGGTTACCCTCATGGCAATTGTGCTCACCCAGACCAAGAAAGGCGAGGCAAATACCCATCACAAGTTAGGGAAGCACCCAACTAGGTGCAACGAAGGTCCATCACCGCCTGCAGGTGACACCACTACTCATGCTGGCACTGCAGCTGACGTCAAGTTTAGTATCTGTTCTTATCAGTTGCTGTGCCTGCTGGTGGTATAGTGGTGAGCATAGCTACTTCCCAAGCAGTTGATCTGGGTTCGATTCCCGTCTATCGCAGGAGGCAATTCAGAATCAGTACAATATCTAATACGTCCCCCTACCCGGGTAAATTGTTTGGAGAGAGGGCCTGTAGGTGGGGGGAAGGAGGTTTCGCTGGAAGAGCCAGAGGAGTGCCCCCTGGGCTAGCGTGTGTGGTGGTGACAACAGCCGGAATGGATTTGGGAAAACTGTTGCTTTACTCCGTATGGTATCGATTCTTCTCAGTTTAATACCGTATACGTCCCCTATCTTAGGACCCTATATTTAATGGATTTTTCGAACACGGAAAACGGAAAAAGAGCTTGCTCTGGCCAGGGGAGTGTCTTTCCCACTGCAGCTAAGGGGACGTGTCCATGCTCTGCCTATCACAGGTCAGGAGGCACTTAAAAGAAGAAAAACAAAAAACATCAGTACAATATCTAACACGTCCCCTATCCGGGTAAATAGTATGGAGAGAGGGCCTGTAGGTGGGGGGAAGGAGGTTTCGCTGGAAGAGCCAGAGGAGTGTCCCCTGGGCTAGCGTGTGGTGGTGACAACAGCCGGATGGATTTAGAATGACGACGCAGGACCCCAACTTAAAAATTTAGCATCAACCGGTACAGTCGTAAATTATGAGATTGATCAAGTGTGGCATGACTTTTTAGATGGAGATTGCATGTGGTCACGTACTCCCTGGAACCCCATAGTCACCCCTTCTCTGATGTGCTAGCCCAGAACATTCTCTGCCCCAATTCGCAAGACCTTTTGCTGTTTCCGTGTGCTGACAGTGTGGATTTACCAGTGTTGTCTGAGGAGGTGGTGGACAATGGCGAGACACAGGTGTCGGGGGGTGAGGTAGTTGTATGGGAAGCAAGTTACAGTGGGGACTCCTTGGGGGGGGACTTTCTCATGATGGGACAGATTCAACTTGGGTGGATCAGGCACAGGAACAGATGAATTTTTTGGGGGGTTTATTTAACTTTTATTTAGCAAAAATAACCACAGAGATATTTATTCGTTATCTTCCCTGCGCAGTCTGGCGTTGGGGTTCCTCACTTTGATGGCGAGCTGTGCCGCTCTCTCCACAATGGTCTGTGTGTTCTTAGATGGAGACGTTGTCGGCGATTTCAGTACAGAAGGACTTGTTGCTCATCCACAAAACCTCGTCCTCCTTGACATTGTGGACAAGGAATTTGCGGGTGGACCAGGAATTTGCGGAACCCTGCGAGCAGCATGTGTTTGGTCTTCTACTTGCTACCGTATCCAATGTTGGGCAATATAGATTCGCAAGTAATATTTTTCACACCTATCCCTACAATAAAAATGTATGCAGTATGCGCAAATAAAACTTGGAACTGGAATTGGAGAGAGGGCCTGTAGGTGGACCTCTGGAAAAATTGTTTGAATAGAGGGCCTGTAGGTGGACCTCTGGAAAAATTGTTTGAATAGAGGGCCTGTAAGGGGCCCTCCTGAAAAATTGTTTGAAGAGAGGGCCTGTAGGTGGACCTCTGGAATAATTGTTTGAATAGAGGGCCTGTAGGTGGACCTCTGGAATAATTGTTTGAATAGAGGGCCTGTAGGTGGACCTCTGGAATAATTGTTTGAATAGAGGGCCTGTAGGGGGCCCTCCTGAAAAATTGTTTGAAGAGAGGGCCTGTAGGTGGACCTCTGGAAAAATTGTGCTAAAAGAGTGCCAGTTGGACCTCTAAAAAATGGCGTTTTTTGGGTCAGCGTAAGGCAAAGACGATATGGAGGAGGAGGAGGAGGAAAGAGGAATCAGATACACAAGTTATTTAAATCTTTAGCTGCTTTCCCCCGGAGGAGATTTGAATTCCGGTGAAATCCAGGCTTTGTTCATTTTAATAAGCGTCAGCCTGTCAGCGCTATCAGTTGACAGGCGTGTACGCTTATCGGTGATGACGCCACCAGCTGCACTGAATACCCGCTCTGACAGCACGCTAGCGGCAGGGCAGGCCAGCACCTCCAAGGCGTACAGGGCCAGTTCAGGCCACGTGTCCAGCTTTGAAACCCAGTAGTTGTATGGAGCAGAGTGATCGCTACGGACGTTGGTATGGTCAGCTAGGTACTCCCTCACCATCTTTCTGTACAGCTCCCCCCTACTCTGCCTAGACTGGGGACAGGTGACAGTGTCTTGCTGGGGTGACATAAAACTGGCAAAGGCCTTGGAGAGCATTCCCCTGCCAGTGCTGGACAAGCTGCCTGCTCGCCTCCTCTCCCCCGCTACTTGGCCCACAGAACCATGCCCTCTGCCGCTAGCGGCATCAGATGGGAAGAATTGTTTCAGCTTGTGCACCAGGGCCTGTTGATACCCATTCACTCTCATACTCCTTTCCTCTGCAGGGATGAGAGTGGAAAGGTTCTGCTTGTACCGTGGGTCCAGGAGAGTGAACACCCAGTAATCGGTGTTGGAAAAAATTCTTCTAACGCGAGGGTCACGGGATAGGCAGCCTAACATGAAGTCTGCCATGTGCGCCAGAGTCCCAACACGCAAGAATTCCCTCTCCTCACTGACCTGACTCTCCATTTCCTCCTCCTCCTCCAAGTCCTCCTCTTCAGCCCATACACGCTCAAGAGTTAAGGACTGAGCACTGGTACCCTCTACTGTCTCGCCGACATTCTCCTCCTCTTCCTTCTCATCCTCATCCCCCTCCTCCGATACGTGTTGAGAAACAGACCGGAGGGTGCTCTGGCTATCAAGCGACGTATCTTCCTCCACCGTCTCTTGTGACAAGCGCAATGCATCCGACTTGATGCTGAGCAGTGATTTTTTAAACAGGCAAAGCAGCGGGATGGTGAGGCTGATAATGGCGGCATCGCCGCTGACCATCTGTGTTGACTCCTCAAAGTTGCTCAACACCTGGCAGATATCAGTCATCCACGTCCACTCCTCATTGTAGACTTGAGGAATCTGAGAGACCTGACTACCAGTTCTGGTGGAAGATGACATCTGGCAGTCTACAATCGCTCTGCGCTGCTGGTAAACTCTGGATAACATGTTTAATGTGGAATTCCATCTCGTGGGCACGTCGCACAACAGTCGTGGACGGGCAGTTGTAGGCGGCGCTGCGCTGCCCTGAGAGTGGCAGCATCTGTGCTCGACTTGCGGAAATGCGCACAGATGCGGCGCACCTTGGTGAGCAAATCAGACAGATTGGGGTATGTTTTGAGGAACCGCTGAACTATTAGATTGAACACGTGGGCAAGGCATGGCACATGTTTCAGTCTGCCGAGTTGCAGAGCCGCCACCAAGTTACGCCCGTTGTCACACACAACCATGCCTGGCTTGAGGTTCAGTGGTGCCAGCCACACATCGGTCTGCGCCGTGATGCCCTGTAACAGCTCTTGGGCGGTGTGCCTTTTGTCACCTAAGCTCAGCAGTTTGAGCACCGCCTGCTGGCGCTTACCCACGGCACTGCTGCTGCGCCTAGAGCTACCGACTGAAGGCGCCTAACGGTGGCTATTTAGTCTGCAACCCAAACAAATGTCGCACAGAGAGTTTTCTGGATCAAGCTGTAGATGATATTGGTAGCAAATGACTTGGTTGTATTCTGTGACGTACAGAAAGTGTCACCTGGACAGTATATATGGATTGGAGTGAGTCAGTGCTGAACTGTGACACACTGGTTCCACACTGCTGTGTGCAATGGATTTGTATCACTGAGATAGAACAATAAAAAAAAAAAACAGGGTTAGATATGGCGATAGCTGCACTACTAGTGCCAGCGAGCCAGCCAAGCCAGGAGACCAAAAAAAAAAATTCTTCTAGCCCTTAGAAGGGCTGTTGGGTTCTTTGTGGGTGATTCCTGCCTAACTGAGAACTAAATTCAGGCCCTAACACTGTCCCTGAAAGGCAGCAGCTCTATCCCTAACGACATCCAGACAACATCTGAGCCGAGCGCCGCGGCCAGTCACTAGTATATTCCAGGGTCACCTGATCAGGCCAGCCAACCCCTGCTATCGACATGTAAGGGCCCCATGTGATGCTGGGTGTACTGTAGAGTCTCCTGGCTTGTGATTGGCTGTGTTTATAGGCGCCAAAAAAGCACGATGCGGAAGTTGCCATTTCCTCGAGTATGGCGAGATACTCGTCCGAGCTGCGAGTACTTACGAGAACCCTAATACTCGAACGAGCACCAAGCTCGGACGAGTATGCTCGCTCATCTCTAGTGCTTACTGTTGCTAACCTGTTATAGACTCGACTTTGAAACCTTTGAGCAGCTTCCATATGCTCCTTGACGATGGGCATAACAGCCGCTACTCTGTCCTGCATACTGGCAATGTGGTCTACAACACTTTTGTGGGGGCTAGGTTCCTGTTCCCACATCTCCTTTGCGATGTCTAGCAGGCCCCTGGGATGTCTGCCATAGACCAACTCAAAGGGAGAAAATCCAGTAGAAGCCTGTGGTACCTCACGGATTGCAAACATTAAACGTCCCAGTCCTTATCATCCTTGTGCACCACTTTTTTTAGCATACTCTAAGGTTTTATTTAACCGTTCTACTAACCCGTCGGTCTGAGGATGGTATACTGGAGGTGCGTAATTGTTTTATGTTGAACAGCTTACACAGTTCTCTGGTAACTTTGGACATGAAAGGGGTACCCTGATCCGTAAGGATCTCCATGAGTAGACCCACACAGCAAAACATGGCGAATAGTTCCTTAGCTATGAGCTTTGCTTATGTGTGCCACAGTGGCATGGCTTCAGGATAACGGGTAGCGTAGTCCTTCACTAACAGTATATGCTGATGCCCCTGGGCGGACTTAACCAAGGGACCTACAAAGTCCATGGCAATCCTTTCAAATGGCACCTCGATGATGGGGAGAGGTACCATCGGAATTCGTAAATGTGCCATAGGAGCATGCAATTGGCATTCAGGGCATGACTCACAATACCGTTTAACCGCACTGTATACCCCTGGCCAATAAAACCGCTGCAAGATGCGGTCCAGTGTTTTTGTGGCACGTAGGTGCCCCCCGAGTACATGTGTATGAGCCAATCCCAGCACCGTTTGACGATAAGGCTGGGGTACCAATAATTGCTCCCAGGTCTCAGCCCGCATCCGGTCAACCCGGTATAACAGTTCTTGGTCGACCATGAAGTAGGGAAATACCTGATCAGCGCCGGCTTGCTGCGGCACCCCATTTATCACCACAACATTTTCCCTAGCACAGACCAGCGTAGGGTCCTGGAACTATGCCATGCCAAAGTTGTCACGGGATACCTCCAAGTCTGACAACTGCGGCCCAGTCACTAACTCTTCAGTCTCACCAGCCATTACATCTAAGGGACATACGTTAGTTTCTTCACTGGTCACCCCTATGGCAGGAGCCCCAGAGTCCGGGTCTTCACCCTTTTGTGTGGGTGAGCTACCCAACCTTTGATTTCCCCACCACAGAGTCCAGAACATGGTGAAGTCCCATCTTAAAATGAGGTCATGGGGCAAGTTCATGACGACCCCTACCTCATGTTGTCTCTCTCCACAGGGGGTCTGGATGGAAACAATTGCAGGAGAGTACTCTTTTAAGTCTCCATGTATACACAGGACCCCGATGGTATGGCTGGTGACAGTCCCAGGGTTGATGTGCGACCCATTAACTAGGGTTACCCGACTTCCAGAGTCTAACAGGGCCACCACCTGCTGCCCTTCCACCGTTACTCTGCAGAGGTGGTGCTCATCATCCAAGTCTGGGGTGGCAGATGTGTACACTGGGGCCGCATAAAGGGACACCCTCCGGGCAGCGCTGCAGTCCATGGGCTCTTGTTGGTGGTTGGCCGGGCTCTTGACAGGCCCAACAGATGGGAGCCTCCCCTCTCCTAGTCCCCTGGGGTATCGCCCGAGTATGGGGAGTGGCATTGGCCCAGGAACTTGCGGGAACCATAGGCCTTCGAGTTGGCCAGGGAATAAGGGGCTTTCTTCCCAAAGACTTGGGAAGCCCAGTACCTCTCCACCATCCCCACCAAAGCATTAGCATCAGCTGGGTCCCCATGTCCTATCCACTGCTGTATCTCACCCGGCAAGGCCCTAAGATAGCGGTCCAGGACAATCTTCTCCACCATCTGGGCTGATGTCTCATCCGATGTCTCTGGCTGTAGCCACTTGCAGACTAGTTGGATGAGGTGGTGCATCTGGGCCCTTGGTGTTAAAGCCTCATGGTACCTCCAGCTATGGACTCTTTGAGCGCATAGGTGTATGTCGACTCCCAAGCGGGCCAGGATTCCCGCCTTTATAGTCCCGGGCATCCTGCTTGCTTAAGTCAAAATAAGCCTGCTGGGGCTAGGCAACAAGGAAAGGTGCCAACACCTCTGCCCACTGTTGCTGTGGTAGTCTTTCACGGGTGGCAATTCTTTCAAACCCCGTCAGGAAAGCCTCTGTCATCATCTGACGTCATCTTGGTCATAGCTTTCCGGATTTCACTCCAGGCAGCCCGCTCGGGCATTGCTGGATCAGCCCTCTGTTGTGCAGCCGCCAGTGCTGCCATTTGCTGCACCAGCAGTCGGTTTGTTTCTTGCTGCTGGGCCTGGGCCTCTGCATGAGCCCTTTGCTGCTGCTCCAATGCCTGTCGCTGCTGCAGAGTGCTCTGCACCATCTGTTTGATGAGCTCCTCCATGGCTGTGGCTTGATGTTTCAGCGCTGTTGTCAGCCAGGACATTCAACCAGTGTATGCTTCACTGCACCTATGCCCACCATATGTGGGTGTTCGCTCTGGTGGACACTTGGTAGCTGTGCAGGAAGCAGGGACACAGACAGGTGACAGTCCAAATCAAGTGTTTTTATTTCACACTTTCTTAACCCTTTCAACCCCGGGCCTGTTTTCACCTTCCTGCCCAGGCCATTTTTTGCAAATCTGACATGTGTCACTTTATCTGGTGATGACTTTGGAACGCTTTTACTTATCCAGGCCATTCTGAGATTGTTTTCTCGTCACATATTGTGCTTCACAACAGTAGTAAATTTGTGGCAAAATATTTCATTTTTATTTATAAAAAAAATACCAAATTTACCAAAAATTTGGAAAAATTTGCAAATTTCTCTACTTTCAAAATACATAGTAATACCTCCAAAAACGTTAATTACTCTTACCGGTAATTTCCTTTTCCCTTTAGCCTCCACGACGGCATGATATGGAGGGTGCTCCGCCTACTAAGGGGCAGGAAAACAATTGGTTAAGGTGCAAATAAAAAGCCTCCTCCTCTAACACACACCAGTTAGTAACCTAGGACTCAAAGGATGAAGCTTAACTGTTTCTCTTTCTTTTTTTTTTTTTTTTTTAAACAGAAAAAACATATCACCGATATATGATAACAATAACAGAAAAATACCATATAGGGAGGGAAAAACCCCATGCCGTCGTGGAGGCTAAAGGGAAAAGGAAATTACCGGTAAGAGTAATTAACGTTTTATCCCTCCGCCTCCACGACGGCATGATATGGAGGATTTACAGAGAATAGACCTCAACACTTAGGGGGGGACCACTGCCGATAGCACTTTCCTACCAAAGGAAAGATCTTTATTAGATAGGACTTCTAACTTATAGTGTCTGAAGAAGGTATTCGGAGTAGACCAGGTGGCTGCCTGACAAATCTCTTCTAGTGAGGCATTGGCCTGCTCCGCCCAAGACGTAGCTATAGCCCTGGTAGAGTGAGCTTTTACTTTAAGGGGAGGAGAAAGACCCTTTTCTATATAACATAGTGATATACAGTCTTTGATCCAGCGAGCTATGGTCGCCTTGCTGGCAGCCTTCCCCTTGTTTAGTCCTTGAAATTGGACCAGCAATTGATTCGACTTTCTGAAAGATTCCGTTTCCTGAAGATAGCTGAGCACACTTTTCCTTACGTCCAGAGTGGCAAACTCCTTTTCTTTGTCAGTTGATGCCTGTGGGCAAAAAGACGGAAGAGCGATTTCTTTTTGATAGTGAAATTTGGAACAAACCTTGGGGAGAAACTCAGGAGAATGCCTCAAAATTATTTTGTCATCAAAGACTGAAAAATATGGAGGAGCTATAGAGAAAGCTTGTATCTCTCCAACTCTCCTAGCCGTGGTAATAGCTAGAAGGAAGGCTGTTCTTAGTGTGAGATGTTTCAAGGAAATTGCTTCAGATGGAACAAAAGGAGACTTGGTCAAGGCTGAAAGAACTAGATTTAAATCCCACTGAGGGATCAAGGGTCTAGCTGTAGGCCTGAGTCTGGAAGCGCCTCTGAGGAATCTTTTGACCAAGTCCAATTCGGCTAATCTGGTGCCCATAAAGGCACTCAGAGCCGCCACCTGAACTTTCAGGGTGCTTACCCGTAGGCCTTTGTCTAGGCCAGATTGAAGAAAATCCAGGATGAGAGAAATATCTGGATCTTTAGAGGGATCCCACTTGTCTGAAACTGCCTTAAGAAAACAGTTCCATGTTCTTAGGTAGATTTTAGACGTTACCTGTTTTCTACTATGTAGGAGGGTTTCCACGACTTTGCTGGACACGCCTTTTTTCTTTAAGATCGCCCTTTCAACCTCCAGGCTGTTAGCTTGAGGTGTGGTACATCCGGGTGAACTATGGGCCCCTGATGGAGTAACTCCTTTGTCCTTGGAAGTATCCAGAAGTCCCCTTTGGAGGCCGTCTTCAGTACCGGAAACCAGGTTCTCCGAGGCCAGAAGGGGGCGATTAATATTAGATTCGCCTGTTCCTCGATCGCCTTGGACACCACTCTCGAGAGGAGGAAGAAAGGAGGAAAAGCATAGAGGAGAGTTTCTGGCCACCGCCGTGCCAGGGCATCCACCTGGGCTGGGTGGTCTAGGCGAGACAAGGAATAGAATGTCTGAACCTTTTTGTTCTTCCTGGAAGCGAACAGGTCGACAGTGGGAGTTCCCCATTTCAGACATATTTCTTTGAATATTTGGTCGTTCAAGGACCACTCTCCTTCTTTTAATGTTTCCCTGCTGAGGAAATCCGCTGTCTCGTTTTGGGTACCTTTTATATGTAGTGCTGATAAGGAGATTAGGTTTAACTCCGCCCAGATGAAAATTCTGCCGGCCATCCACTGAAGATTATGACTCCTCGTTCCCCCTTGCTTGTTTATATAAGCAACAGTCGTTGAATTGTCGGACAGAATCCTGACATGTCTCTGCTTTAGCATCGGGGCAAAGGCTTTTAGAGCTTTCCACACTGCAGATAATTCTCTCAGGTTTGAGGATGCTTGGGAATAAAATGGGGACCATAGGCCTTGTCGGGAAAGATCTTCCAGATGGGCCCCCCAACCCGACTGGATCGCATCCGTGGTGAGGACCATTAGGTTCGGATGGCGCCATTCTACTCCCCTTGAGAGATTTTCTGTGGAAGTCCACCAGCGTAAGGATGTCTTTACCTTGGACGGCAGATGTACTCGGTTGTTGAGAGAGGATTGTTTTTTGTCCCAACAATGTAGAAGAAAGGACTGTAGCTGTCTTGAATGGGCCTGAGCCCACTTCACAGACGGTATCGTTGACGTCATTACTCCCAGAATAGTCATCATTTCCCTGATAGTGACTGATAACGCTTGGCTGAAGATTTGAATCCTTGAAATCAAGTCCTGTTGTTTTTGAGGTGGGAGAAAAGACGACATGCGAACTGAATCTAGAAGGACTCCGAGGAATACACACTGTTGACTGGGAACTAACATGGATTTTTGCAGGTTTAACATCCAGCCCAGGTTTGAGAAAGTGTTTGTCGTAAACGCGAGGTCTTCTAGAAGCTTGACCCTTGACGGAGCCACGATCAAAAGGTCGTCCAGATACGGGATCACGAGTACTTCCATGCGATGTAGGTAGCTGGTGACATCCGCCATAATTTTCGTGAAGACCCTCGGGGCTGCACAAAGCCCGAAGGGAAGCACTCGGAATTGGAAGTGCATGACTGCCCTTCTCATGTGAACCGCAAATCTTAGGAATTTTTGATATGACTGATGGATTTGAATATGGTAATAGGCGTCGGCAAGGTCTACCGACACCGTAAAGCATTCTCTCTGTAGGAGGCTCACTGTAGATTTTATTGTCTCCATCTTGAATTTTACATAGCGAATGTGCTTGTTTAAGCCTTTTAGATTTATAATTAATCTGAACGTCCCGTTCGTTTTTTTCACTAGGAAAACGGGTGAATAGAATCCTTTTCCTCTTTGATCTTGCGGAACAGGAATGATCGCTCTTTTGAGCAACAGTTGATCCACTTGCTCTTCCAGAGCCGGCTGATTTCCCCCTAATAAAGCCTTGTTGATCATAAACATTTCTGGAGGATCGTCCATGAAGTCTAATTTGTAGCCTTCTAAAACTACAGAAGAAACCCAGGGAGAGGGCAGAATATTTTGCCAGGCAAGGAAGAACTCCTTTAACCTTCCTCCCACTGGGGTCCTGGCGTCACTTGGAGGATTGCTTAGTGTTCCTGTCAGAGTTAAACAGGAATCCTTTGTTTCTTTCTTTAGTAGACTGCCAGTTCCTATTGGATTTTTTCCTCTGATCAAATCTACCACGTCCCTGGCTACGAAAATTACGTCTCTGATGAAAGAATTTTGACTCCGTGGGGAATCCTCTTTTTTTATCGGACGCTTTTTCTAGTATGTCGTCCAGACTGGAGCCGAATAATCTGTCCCCTTCACATGGGACGGAGCACAGCTTGTTTTTGGAGGCTGTGTCTCCGGACCATGATTTTAGCCACAGGGATCTACGAGTCGCATTTACCAGGGCTGCGGACAGATAATTTTAGAATGTCCGCTGAGGCATCAGAGAGAAAACTGGCCGCTTGCTTCAGCACAGGGATAGTGGAGCTGATGTCTTCTCTAGAGGTACCTGACTGTAGGTGATCCTCTAACTGGGACAGCCACAAGGATAGGGTCCTTGCCGTACATGTTGCAGCAATTCCCGGACGGAAAATCGCACAGGTTGACTCCCCAGCCTTTTTTAATGAAGCCTCACATTTTTTATCCATCGGGTCTTTGAGGAGCCCGATATCCTCAAAAGGCAAGGACGATTTCTTAGATATTTTTGCAATAGGGGCGTCAACCCTTGGCGCTTTATCCCATAAGGCAGAGTCATTATCCGCAAAAGGGTACTTGCGCTTAAAGATTTTTGATATAATTTGCCTCTTATCAGGCTCCTTCCACTCATTCAAAATCATATTTTTTATGTTGGCATGGACTGGAAATACTCTGCGTTTTCTATCGCCCAACCCTAAGAATAGTTGGTCTTGTACTGTCAATGGTTCCTTAGAATCTTCCAGATTCATCGTGGCTCTGATGTTCTTCAATAGAGACTCAGTGTCCTCAACAGAACATAAGGGACGCCCAGCCGTATCATCTATGTCAGAGGAATCTGAGTCAGACGAAATTTCTCCCTCATCTAGTTCAGAGTCACTTTCGAAGATGTTCTGCGTTTTTGAAGTGGAGGGCCCAGGGGCCGCAGAAGCTAACTTTGCGTCCACTACCGCACCCACTTCCTCTTTAATGACAGAGCGCAGGCTTTCCACAAGCGAAGGCGTTTCCTCAGTAATTACTTTTGAGGTACACTTGGCGCACAACCATTTCTTATAGGATGCCGGCAAGGATTTTTTACAGGCGGCACACTTTTTCCTTTGTGATGGCTCCGTCCCAGATCTTGAGCTCTCCTTGCCCTAAGAAGCAAGGAGAGGAGTCAGGCCAAATTCCAATACTGGAATAAAAGAAGAGCCATCACCTGAGAGGAAAAAGGAAACACACAACCCAGTGCAAAAGAGTTGGAAAAAAGAAAAATGCTCCAGGAGAAGG
Source organism: Rhinella marina (assembly GCA_900303285.1). NCBI lineage: Eukaryota > Metazoa > Chordata > Amphibia > Anura > Bufonidae > Rhinella > Rhinella marina. The sequence goes on along the minus strand of ONZH01019401.1, from coordinate 2,259 downwards.
CTTACCGGGCTGGAGGACCTGGGAGTCTCAGCAGTTTTCCTGATGGAATCATCCATGCTGACAGCAGAGGCAGAAAGACCCAGTATCATAGGGGGGGCAGGCAAAACTCTACTACAGCAGACATCCGCGTCTTGCCGGAGTTCCTGCCTCCCTTTTAAGTGTGCCGCGTTAGATCTGACCCGGAAGTGGCGCGCTACCTCCACGCCGACATACTTCCGGGTCTGCACATGCCATTACGGGCCCTCCCCCGGCCTTCCGATGCGTTCCACGGACCGGAACTGGCCAGGGACGCCTTGACATCACTTCCTGCATAAGCAGGTCCCCGCCCCCGGCCGATGCGTTCCACAGACCGGAACCGGCCGGGGACGCCGACACGCCACTTACTCTGGCCACAGAGCGCGCCTTCGGCGCCAGCCGATGGACGATGCTGGAAACAGCCGGGCGCGCTCTGAAGATCCGTCCACCATCTGCCTCCAGTCCAAATCTCCTCAACGGGCTCAGCAGGTCGGGAGACAGCCCAGGGCCACCGGACTCCTCCGGACTTACGCCGAAGGGACAGAGGACATACCGAGGTAGGTCCTGAATACTGTCCCCTGCACAAGCCCTCCAGACCAACTGGGAGAACAAACCACAAGGCTGTGCGAAAAAATTTGCACCATATCCTGCATCCCAAGGGGCAGGAAAACAACTGGTGTGTGTTAGAGGAGGAGGCTTTTTATTTGCACCTTAACCAATTGTTTTCCTGCCCCTTAGTAGGCGGAGCACCCTCCATATCATGCCGTCGTGGAGGCGGAGGGATAAAATAGTTATTTTACATTCCCCATATGTCTACTTTATGTTGGAATCATTTTATAAATGTCATTTTACTTTTTTAGGATGTTAGAGGGCTTAGAGGTTTAGAAGCCATTTTTCAAATTTTCACCAAATTTTCCAAAACCATTTTTTTAAGCACCAATTCAGATATAAAGTGATTTTGAGGGGCTTATGTAATGAAACCCACCCATAAATGACCCCATTTTAGAAACTACACCCCTCAAATTATAAAAAAAACTGCTGTTACAAACTTTGTTAACCCTTGAGATGTTCCACAAGAATTAAAGGAGAATGGAGGTGAAATTTCAAAATTTCACTTTTTTGGTAGATTATTCATGTTAATTTTTTTCTTGGAACACAGCAAGGGTTAACAGCAAACTAAACCTCAATATACATTGCTCTGATTCTGCAGTTTACAGAAATACCCCATATGTGGTGGTAAACGTCTCTATGGGTTTGTGGCAGTGGTCAGAAATAAAGGAGCGCCATATGGATTTTGGAGGCAGATTTTGCTAGAATAGTTTTTAGGTACCATTTTGTAATTGAGAGACCCTGACGTACCCCTACAGTGGAAACCCTCAAAAAGTGACCCCATTTTGGAAACTACACCCTTTAACGAAAATATTAAGGGGGGTACTGGCCACTTTGACCCTCTAAGTGTTTTACGGAATTTAGAAACACTTGGCTGTGAAAATGAAAAATTTAATTTCTACCAATAAAATTTAATAAAATTTAGCTTTAGCCCTAAATTTTTTATTTTCGTAAGGGGTAACAGGAGAAAAGCACCCCATAATTTGTTACCCATTTTCTCCTGAATACGGCAACACCCCATATGTTGTGGTAAATGTTGGGGGGCACATGGCAGGACTCAAAACAGAAGGAGCGCCATATGGATTTTACAACACAGATTTTGATGGAATGGTTTGCGGGAGCCATTGATTTTTATTTTTTTTTAGTTATTGTCTTATGTGGGGGCTCATTTTTTGCCGGATGAGCTGATGTTTTCATTGGTAACATTTTGGGGTACATAAGACTATTTGATCGCTTGGTATTACACTTTTTGTGAATCAAGGTGAAAAAAAATAGCTGTTTTGACATGGTTTTTTTTTACAACATTCACCAGAGGGGGCAAATCATGTGATATTTTTATAGAGCAGGTTGTTACGGACATGGCGATACCAAATATGTCTTATTTTTGGAAAGTTTTACACATTAGATTTATTTTTGAACAGAATAAAATCTTTTTTTGTGTTGCCATTTTCAGAGAGCCATATTTTTTTTTATTTTTCGGGCGATTGTCTCAGATAGGGTATCATTTTTGCGGGACAAGATGACGGTTTGATTGGTACCAGTTTGGGTTAAATACGCCTGTTTTATCACCTGTTATTACACTTTTTGTAAGGAAGGTGACCAAAAAATGGCTGTTTTGGCACTGTTTTTTTTTTA
>ONZH01019400.1:0-59787 GCA_900303285.1 Rhinella marina | reverse complement strand
GTTTCTTCAGAAAAAACAGCCGTTACTTGGCTGTTATGTGAGGAGCCGGCGCCATCTTGTGGAGAGTTCGTTCCTGTAATGAACTCTGTAATGCGCCGTGGTGTCGGCTCGTTTCGCTTCCCTTTTGTCATCGCGGGAGACCGGAGAAGGTAAGTACTTGTCTGTGTTAATTTTTTGTCCCGTAGGTGTCTTTGTTAGAGTTGTTGTGTGCCGTTATTGCGGCGCTATCCCCACAGCTGATCGGCTATGCGGCCATATTGTCGCGCGGCCAAGCTCCGCCCCCATTTCTCTGCTTTTAAGTTGCATAGGGATATCTAATAAAATTGTTATTAATGAACATTCACCATATGTCCACTTTATGTTGGCATCATTTTGGAAATGTAATTTTATTTTTTGAGGACGTTAGAAGGCTTCGAATTTTAGATGTAATTTTTCAGATTTTCATGAAAATTTTCAATAGTTAATTTTAAAGGACCTTTGCAGTTCTAAAGTGACTTTGAGGGGCTTAAATAATTGAAACCTCCCATAAAGGAACATATTTTAGAAACTACAGCCCCCAATGTAATCCAAACTGATTTTTACAAAGTTTGTTAACCCTTTAGATTTCCCAGAAGAATTAAAACAGAAGGAAGGTGAAATTTAAAAATAAATATATTTTTTCGCAGATTTCCTATAAGATAGCAAGGGTAAACCACAAATCAAACCTGAATATTTATCTTTCCTGATTCTGAAGTTTGCAGAAACACCCCATATGTGGTTGTAAACTGCTCTGTGACCGGCAGTAATGAGAGGGAGATAGTACAAGCATTTGTGATGGCTTTGACAGCTTGTCAGAGTGATCAAAAGCCTGGAGGCCAGGAAAAAAGGTCTCAGGTTGAAGCTCCATGTTCTTGGCTGTCAGGAGGCAGCTGAGTCATGGAGCTTCTATGTACAGGTGCTGCACACAGGGGGCAAAGCTCAAGGACGTTTTAAAACGTCCATTCAGAGATAGAGATCCACTACCAGGACGTTTATAGTCAATGGGCAGACTGGAAGTGGTTAAAAAAGGTCGTTTCACTTCAGATAATGACATTTATTCTGTAGATAAAGTGAATACTAGACTCTTCCTAATGTGCTGTGATTCTCCATATTGCTGGCTTAATTCAGTTTTCCCATCACCTTATACAATGCTCGTTTCCAGAGGTTACAGCCACCCTGCAATGCAAGCACAACCACTGCTGCTAGATTGTAGGGTGGTCATGACTTCATGCGAGCAGTGTATAATGTGATGGAAAGGAAGGCAATATGGACAATCACAATACATTAGTAAGTGCCTTGTATTAACTTTCTCTACATGATAAATGCCATTTACTGAAGTGAGACGACCCCTTTAAGAAGAGAGCATGGGTAGGTAGGGTAGACTTAAAATTGTCTAACCTGTCGACTTTTCAGCTTATTGTAGAGGTCAGGGTGATCGTCCGCCAAATGCTAAGCCAAGTTTCTGGTGTTTCCTGTTTTACAATGGAGAGATTTGTAACACCTTTTGTAGACAGGTTTTTCTGTGTCTGTTGGCTGCCCGTCTTCACCAGCGATATAGGCACTTCACTCTGCGTCCTTGCTGAGGCCTTTTTTTTCGACAAGTGGTGGATGTGACGGGCACACAAGTTCTGCATCTTTCGCGGCGTATCTATGCCTTCTTTGTTTTCACTGCGCCTAGAACAAGTTACATTACAGCATGTAGAGGTGCAGTACTAGTAAATTCACACCTCACATTGCTGCACTGTTCACATTCACAACTTCATAGCCCTTAAAGAAGAACTCCCGCAAAATTTTTTATTCTCTGACCTGTTAGAAAGGTGCATGATATAATCTGTAGTGAATGTCATCTCCTTATCAGATAATGTAATTGTGAGTAATAACCTTATTGTAGCTGGGTCATGTGACCAACTCCCTGACCTCCAACTGACCCAGGACAGAAAGCCAGTCACTGCTCTATTCATTCCTATGAGACTGAAAGTGAGGCTCCCTATAGGAATGCATGGAGAATTAGACTTCCTGTCCACACATAAGTCTCTGTGTGAGTTGGTGGGTCTAATTGCTGGTCACATGACACAGATAAGAAACTTCAGGATTATATAAGTCAAAAATTCAGCTACTGGTAAGAAAATGACATTGACTACAGATTACATCATGTACATTTCTAACAGGACATGGAATAAAATTATTTGCGGGAGTTCTTCTTTAAGCACAAAATTTGGCCTCCGCTTCAGCCATTTCCATCAGAGAACTGTTATTTTAGATGGAAAACTCCTGCATGACCATGTGGGATTTTTTTTTCCATCTAAAAAAAAGATCTCAGATGGAAATGGTTGAAACAGATCACAGCCATATGTGAGTGCATAACTAATGTTTAAAATGCACTAATACAGGTTCCTTTTTTTTCTTTTAATTGTCTGTTTACGGTTGTGGCCATGCGCAGTCCACAAATTGGTAACCGTGTTTTACAGATCTGCAAAACAACACGGCTATCTGAATGAGCCCTAAGGGTTGTGGAACTAAACTGGTGAACAGAAGGTGATACATGATAGGGTCAATATGAGGTACAGGGCCAACCGTTCCTAGTGATAAAACCCCCATGTGCCTCATAATAACCCTATTAAGTATCGATATTCTTGCATAATGGGATGGGGTTAATGCACGAGATACATGAACAGTCACTTGCTATTTGGCAGTGGCACAGTCTTATGAATTGTGACTTCCAATCCATGTGCCTCATATTAATAAGGCTTTTTTCACACTTGCGGTAGTCTTTCCCAGCAGGCTGTTCCGGCGGGGGAATACCCTGCTGGATCTGTGCTAACGCTATCCCACCGTGCTGCCAGAAGTCTGCTCTGGCCACTATAATGGAGGTGGCCAGACAAAAACCGCAGCGTGCTGTAGTTTTTGTCCGGCAACCTCTCTGCCTGTTTACCGTACCGCGGCCGAACCTCCAGCCTGCCTCCATTATAGTTGCCAGAGCAGACTTCTGGCGGCACGGTGGGATAGCGTTAGCGCGGACCCAGCAGGGTGTTCCCCCGCCGGAACAGCTGGGAAAGGCTGCCGCAAGTCTGAAACTAGCCTAATTGGCCTGTATTCTGTATGGTGCCCATTATGTGAGATGGTACTTGGGGGTCACTTACTATTAATGTGAGACACATGTGCCCAGTCTGACATTAAAAATAAGTGACCCCCATCATGGTTAAAAAAAGGGAGTGAAGATTGGGGTTAATGAGTCACATACATGCCTTATACATATCTTCTTTTCCTGCCTTTATTTTGAGGCAGGCTAATTACCGTTGCACTGTGGGTGTGGGCTGGATGGTTACCTGCTATGCCTGCTGACTGCTTTTCTGTGCACTAGTCAGTGCACGCTGACTCTGGGGCTCGGGCTGGCGCTGGGGAGGACATAAGACAGGAGGAGGAGGAGGCTGTTTCCACTGCTGCTGGTGTTCGCCGAGCTCACTAGCTCAGACAGCCCAGCATTTTATTACCTCCCCCCATCCCTCCTCCTGCTTTAATGAGCCGCACGTTCATTGGTGGCAATGGTGCGGGCATCTTCAGAGCCCACTCGTCTCATTGGGTTTAGCGGCGGCTGTGTCATCAGAGGAGGGGAGGGACTCCCTCCCTCTGTCCCTCCCACCTTCTCCACCTCCACTGTCTGTTCGGAACATGGCGCGCGCTGAGCGCCATGCTTCCACATAAGAGGAACACTGCAGATCCCGGTACCGAATCAATACTAGTATAAAAGTATCAATTGGGTATCGAAATTTCGATACCCGATGCAACCCTAATCCAATCGGTGCTGCCGTTGTCAGCCTGTGCAGGTACACCCCCCCAACTGGTCACCTCCCCTCTGTACCCTTACTGCAGACTGCTAGCAATTCATTCATAACTTCTAGTGCAAATAATAAAGGAATGGAACAACATACAGACATAAGAATAGATGTTCCAGAATTGTTATTACATGGGGAATGCATGAAGCTATTAAAACAGGCATCATGTCAGGAGTGGTGAAAGGTCCTCTTTAAATGAAAGGCTAAACCAAGGCCTCATTCAGCGACTTCTACAGTTCATAATGCAGTGATGAAATAGCTAAACATTGAGAATTCCTGTGGAGATCACGCGACGATTCCTGTGCAGTAAGGGAACATAAAATCTCGTAATCCGGGAAATTTTCTAGTATGTTTAATTACTGAATCCTGGAAATATTACATTTGGGGGAAAAAGAGGTTTTTTTTTGTGTTTAGATGAAAAGCGTGGATAGATGATGTAATGTAAACTCCACATTAATGTGTTCTCAAGTGTTTGTCTGTAACCTTCACACGACATTTCTAATTCTGATTTTTGTGCGTTTTCACAGTACAAATCTTCTCGGAAGTGTTCAAGCGGGAATGACAATGATGAGGTGAGACGCCTGGAAAGTTCTTCTCTATTCCGCCTAAGTGGTATGATTTTCACACATGATCCGCATGACGCCCAATACATTGCTTCTTGTGTACTTTTTTCTTTTTAAATATCTCTTCTGTAATTAAAGGGGTTTTCTGGGATTTTACTACTGATGATGTACCCTCAGGATAAGTCATCAGTATCTGATCAGTGGGGGTCCGACACCCGGGACCTCCGCCGACCAGCTGTTTGAGAAGGCACTGGTGTTCCTCTGAGCACTGTACCTTCTCCCCGCTCACCAAGCACAGCGCCATACATTGTACAGCAAATCAAAAGAAAACCACGGAGACACCATCACGTGTCTCAACGGCGGTCAAACTAGCCAGGCCTTTCACCGGGAAGGAACAACCAAGGGAAGGGCAGTCTCCAAAAGAAAACCACCTATGCCAAAGCATGGTATCCATCCACAGACAGCTGTTTCGGGGTATTTGCCCCTCATCAGTGTGGAGTAGGAATCTGGCTAGTGGGAGCAATGCCTAGTAAAAGACTATTTAAGAAAAGATGATTGACCTCAGGGAGATCAACCATCATCACCACAGAGACACCATCACGAGTCTCAACGTTGGTGAATCTAAAACAAGGCTCCCTGGGAAAGCAATATGCAAATCAAAAGAAAACCACAGAGACACCATCACGTGTCTCAACGTGGGGGCATTGCTCCCACTAGCCAGATTCCTACTCCACACTGATGAGGGGCAAATACCCCGAAACAGCTGTCTATGGATGGATACCATGCTTTGGCATAGGTGGTTTCCTTTTGGAGACTGCCCTTCCCTTGGTTGTTCCTTCCCGGTGAAAGGCCTGGCTAGTTTGACCGTCGTTGAGACAAGTGATGGTGTCTCCGTGGTTTTCTTTTGATTTGCATATTGCTTTCCCAGGGAGCCTTGTTTTAGATTCACCAACGTTGAGACTCGTGATGGTGTCTCTGTGGTGATGATGGTTGATCTCCCTGAGGTCAATCATCTTTTCTTAAATACATTGTACAGCGGCTGTGCTTTGTATCGTGCTCTGCCTCTTTCACTTGAATGGGGCTGAGCCACTCCTAGGCCACATGACCGATGAACGTGACGTCACTGGCCTAGGAAAAGCTGAGAGAAGGCTGTGGGAGAGCTGGTGCCTTCTCAAACATCTGAACGGCGGAGGTCCCGGGTGTCAGATCCCCACTGATCAGATATCAGTAGTAAAATCCTGGAAAACCCCTTTAATCTCCCCTTTCATCTCTGAACCCGGACATATCCCCCACTCAGCACCCCTGACGTGGGCACCTTGCCCTGCCCTAAATCGCCCAAGGCAAGATTTTTTTCTGGAGATCCAGTAAGCTAGACGGAGGCTTCCGCCTAGCAGTGTTGCTAGTGAAGTCACTGGCACTAATAGACTTTAGCGCTACCCTAGTGGTTTTAAAGTAAAAGGCAGCGTTAAAGCCCGCCCATTAGTGCTGATGACGTCACTGGCAACACTGCTAGATGGCAGCCTCCGCCTAGCAGAGACTCGGTACATCACCAGATCTAATGAAAAATGCCTTGCTCTGTGCGATTCAGGGCCGGGGAGAGCATCCAGCATGAAATGCTCCGATGCTCATGTCAGAGGGACTGCCTGGGTGAAAATGGGGATATGTCCAGTTTCAGCTCTGAACCCGCTCAACCCCTTTAAAAATGTATTTTATGTTTGTAAAAGCAACAAAAAGACCAGTCACATAACTGCAGGTCATCTCTCTGTTTTAAGGGGGTCTTGCCAACCACAAGAAGTAATGGTATAAGTCATACAATACAAGTCCTTCCAGATCCTTGGGGTTCCACTGCCAGAACCTTCATTGATCTTCACAATAACACAGGGTCTTGCAGTGGATCTACTGCCATTTCTATGAAACTTTAGCAAAAGCCCATGGTTTTAATGCAGAGCATACATAATATATATTTGTCTTGATTTCTTTTATGCGGTGCAGTAGCTAAAAGGTGCAGCCATAAAGAGAACAGCAGGATGTTGACAACATTTTTTTTCTTTTTTGATAATCTTATCTGTATTCACTACTGTCATACGTTACACGTGTAGCCTGGATGCTGGCTACAGTTTAGTGTCCATTCAGCATCGGGTTGAAGGCCTGAGGAGTATGATGCAGACTGGTTGCTAGTGATGGGGGTGTTGAGCAGCCTCATTTAACAAAACTGGTTCTTGGGTACACTATCCAGCAGCTGCAGCCTGGTATTAGAGTCTGAAAGGAAATCTGTCACCAGGATAATCACTATTGAAGTAAAGCCATGGCCTAGTAGCACTTAGTACCTTATTTCCAGGTGTGCCTTTGTTTCAGCAATAGATGTTTTCTATCTTCTGAAAATCCAGTTTATTTGGTATGCAAATGAGGCAGTAAGGTGCCCAGAGGGGCGTCATTCTTGCAGGAAGGAGCCCAGGCCCGCCTCCTACATCGCATTCAAGCCATAACTCCGCCCCCTTTCCCTGCTCCCAGCATGAGGACGGACTTGGGCACTAGCAGGAGTAATGCCTGGGCTCCTTCCTGCAAGAGTGACGCCCCTCTGGGCAGCTTACTGCCTAATTTGCATACCAAATAAACTGGATTTTCAGAAGATAGAAAACATCTATTGCTGAAAAAAGGCACATGTGGAAATAAGGTACTAAGTGCTACTAGGCCATGGCTTTACCTCAATAGAGATTATCCTGCTGACAGATTTCCTTCAAAGTGAATATTGGACTGATTATCTGCAACAAAGTTCCTACAAACGCTTGTTCCCGATAATCTGCCCATCTAAAGGTGCCACAGATCACCCGATGAATGAGCAAAACGCTTGTGGATCGTGTGAAGTGATCGGAGGTGCGGACACCTCAGTCGTTGTTCCCAAGAAAAAATACTTTTGTATGGGGACGAGCGATAGCAATAGCGATCGCTCATCCTCATACTGTGGAGGTGATCACTGCATGTAAATGCAGCACTTCACCTCCACTTAAAGAAGAACTCCCACAAAAATGTTTATTCTCTGACCTGTTAGAAAGGTGCATGATATAATCTGTAGTGATTGTCATTTTCTTATCAGTGACTGTTTCTGTGAGTAAAAACCGCTCTTCTTATTGTAGCTGGGTCATGTGACCCAGCTGTTGTAGCTGGGTCATGTGACCCCCTGACCTCCAACTGACCCAGGACAGAATGCCAGTAACTGCTCTATTCATTCCTATGGGAGCCTCACTTTCAGTCTCATAGGAATACATAGAGAATTAGACTTCCTGTCCACACATAAGTCTGTGTGAGTTGGTGGGTCTAATTGCTGGTCACATGACACAGATAAGAAACTTCAGGATGATATAAGTCAAAAATTCAGACACTGGTAAGAAAATGACATTCACTACAGATAACATCATGTACATTTCTAGCAGGACATGGAATAAAATTTTTGTCGGGATTAATGAGCATCCGGCTCTCAGGATGAAGCACTTTCTTCCCAATAATTGGCTTCTCCTCGGAGTGTGTAAATTCTCCTTTATGTTTCCCATACACATTAGTCTATTGTTGGTAGGGAATGACTGAAAATCTATTGTGTATGGGGAGCTCCGACTCTCTATTGACTCCTTGACAGATAATGTTGGGGGATGGAAGGATCGGTGTTGTTGAATTTCAATTTCGGGAAATAAGCCGCAACCAGCGGTCTCTGGCAGCAGCCTTCTACTCTCTCCCTATTGAAGACAAATACACGCCTGGCTGAGCAGAGCTTTTTTCTTTGTACGAGGGCAATCATAAAGCTGTCTTTAGAGAGGTTGTCTGAGTTATGTAAAAAAAAAATACATGGCACTGTAAATCTGATGGGCAGCAATATATAACTAAGTTAAGCAGGTTTTAGGCAAAAAAAATCTATATTCCCCTGGTTCTCTTCTGGCCTTTGTTTACATGCAATAACAACACTCTCTGCCCCTCCTCCTGCTCTGCAAAAGGAGTGAATACAAGAGCTGGCCTGAGTGACATGTCTGCCTTCTAGGATACTCAGCAGCTTGTTGTATGTGTAGGACTACAAGTCCCAGCTGTACAGTGACACTGCTGATACACACAGGATCTTCCCCCTACCTATTCTTGTGCAATACTCTGCAGAACTCCTCTGTCAACTCCCAGCATTATGCCCAGCATTTGTCTCCTCACTGCCTGCAGCTGCTCAGTAAAGCCTTCAGCCCTGAGTCTGTGCTGGCTGAAGGGGTTAAAGTTTTATCTGAAAGCATCCAGGGAGAGAACAGACAGCAGTGCAGGGGGCGTGGCCAGCACAGTGATGTCTGGTGTACAGACTCTTATCTGATCTCTCAGGCTTGTGCACAAAACATCATCAGAGCAGGGAGAGAAACTGACATTACATGTCATGTGACCCTCAGTGAAATCTGAGAAAGGGACCTCTGAAGTTAAAGTAAGTGCATTGAAAAAACAACTAGTTAGAAACGTACAAAGAACAAAAAAAATAACTAACAACCCCTTTAACTGTATGTCACAGACATACAAATGTCAAATGTCCACAGTATTCCTTAGGGTACTTTCACATTTGTGGCAGGGGATTTCGGCAGGCTGTTCACCCGCCGGATCCATGCTGCCTCAGGTGCACGTGTGGGGCCGGATCTACCCTCCGGCCCCATTCACTATAATAGGGCCGGGTCGCGGATCCGGCCGCAGTACGGCAAACTTGTCGAGAGGCGGCCGGACCAAAACTACAACATGTCATAGTCGAACAGCCTGCCGGAATCCCCTGCCGCAAATGTGAAAGTAGCCTTAGATTGTTAAAGAACTGCCAATTCAGACTAACAACGTTCATGTCTGCGCGCTCAGTGTAGAAAGTACCGCACACGGACTGAACACCGACACTTCCTAATCCATGGGCCAGTTGACATGGGCTGATTTTAAGTTGCAGCAGGCACCATTTGGGTCTGATTTTTGCCCAATCTATTGAATGGGTCTTTGAGAAAAACCGCATACGGATGCCATCCATATATGCTCCATTTAAAGAAAAAAAAATCTGTCCTAGTTTTGTGGCCAAATTTTACATTTTTAACTTAAATATGGCCTTAAAGTGAAGCTCCATATTTGGGCCCTATAGAGAGAGGTATTCTGGGATAAGGATATTGATGGTCTAGCCTCAAGAGGTCGTCGTGGTCCGATACTGGGCACTCTCTGCAGCCTCTTCATTGTTTAGCGGTGGTGCAGAATATTGCAGCTTCGTCAAATAGATGATCGACTGGGGTGTCCAGGATCAAATCCCCATGAATCTATTATAGATGACCTATCCTAATGACAGTCTATCGATATCCTGATCCTGGAAAGCCCCTTTAACTTCAGCTCTCTCCACTGACTCAATACAGGTGATGGTTAATAGTTCTCGCTGTCAAGAGAACTGGAGGAACTGGTGAGGAACTGGATTTCTCTGCATTTCCCGTCTCCTCTCCCTCCAGTACCTGAAATGTTCCGGCTTGTAGAGGAAGTGATTTGTTTAATAGATATATATTGGGAAATGGCAGATGATGTATCTCAGGAATCCCCAACCTGTGTCTCTCTGCGCTTAGAGGGCTTGCTAGGAGTTGTAGTTTTCCAGTAGCTGGATAGCTACAGGTTTGGGACCACTGATGTGTAGAAGTAATTCCTTCTGGTTGAGGAGGCAGGTACCGTAAGTAGCTGTCACACCATATGAGATCAAGGATTTCAGCGTGTACGGTTTGTCTACAGCAATGAACTCGAACCTGTGGCTGCCAAGCTGTTGCAAGACTACAACTCTCAATATCTGCATGCTACCAGAGCATGTTGGGAGTTGTGGTTTGGCAGAAGCTGTAGACCCCCGGTTGGAGATCACTGTTCTACAGAATTACTTTTTTTAACTCTGTTTTTGTCTCATTTCATTTTTAGCAAAACAGTGATAGTGCAAATGTGTCACCCTCATCCCCCGTGTCATCAGAGGTACATCTTGTGCTTTCTTTTCTTTTTATTTCTGTTCACAGTATGTTCTTTTTCATGTTTTTTTTTTTTTTTTTTTCCATTATCAAGAATTTCAACACTTTTAAATACATTTTAAAGGGAGCCGCCCGGTCACAATGAAAATTCAATGTAAGAAATGTAAGCTACAGACAACACTTTATGGAGCATGAGGATCTGAGCAAATCAATATATCGTTTTACGGGAAAAGCTTTACTGTACTTTAATGTACTGTCCAGAAAGCCGCCTATATTGGGTGTATTTCTGACGCAGGTTGTGGTGCAAAGGTTATTTACTCCACAATCTGCGAATTTTCCCCACTCACGCCAGGTCTGAGAAAGTGAAGGTGGTGTGACCGGGTAAGGGGGCGGGTTGGCAGGCCCATCTCATTCATCATTTTCTACACCTGTTTTAAGCCAGTGCCTCTTCATAACTTTGGGGGATCCACTGCCAGCTATAGGCGTTAAAGAAGAACTCCCGCAAAGAAGTTTATTCTCTGACCTGTTAGAAAGGTGCATGATATAATCTGTAGTGAATGTCATCTTCTTATCAGAGGCTGAACTTGAGAGTTTCCACTCTCTTCTTATTGTAGCTGGGTCATGTGACCAACTCCCTGACCTCCAACTGACCCAGGTCAGCAAGCCAGTCACTGCTCTATTCATTCCTATGAGACTGAAAGTGAGGCTCCCATAGGAATGCATAGAGAATTAGACTTCCTGTCCACACATAAGTCTATGTGTGAGTTGGTGAGTCTAATTCCTAGTCACATGACACAGATAAGAAACTTCAGGATGATATAACTCAAAAATTCAGCCACTGGTAAGAAAATGACATTCACTACAGATTACATCATGTACATTTCTAGCAGGACATGGAATAACATTTATTCGGGAGTTCTTCTTTAAGACTGGCATCTACAATGCCGGTCTTAATAAATGTCCCCCTTAGTCTTAAGTTATTTCATTAATTTGAATTCCTGCTCATTCTGGGCTTTGAAGTCCAGGAGGCCTGCCCTCTATGACTGTGTCAATCACTGATAACACTGCCTCCAGGACTTTACAGCCCCGAGGGAGCAGGAATATTAATGAGTAAATTAAAGTTTTACTGAATCTTTCCCCTCAGAACTATATATCAGTCTGCTCAGCTCCTCTTGCTCTATAACATGTTGCCTGCAGCTCAGTCACCTTGGTTCCCTATAAGCACAGCTGTATTGTTCCTTTGATAATACCCCGCATGCCGGTCCAGTTTCTTCCTTATGTTTTTTTCTCTTCATTCACCTTGCTTAGTGCATTTTCTGTGATTAAAAGGCCATATGATGCAGTGGTCTCCTGCTTGTGAAATGTTCAGTAGTGACTGTGGAGAAGGGATAGCTCTTGGTGTCACTAATTTCATCTACAGTATAAAGGGATTTGCCACTATATCTTTAATTCTGCAAATGCAGTGAAAGGCACTTAGTAATACAGTGCTGTGTTATTAAACCATCTGCCATGTCCTCGGATAGTTTAAGTTGCTTATCCCTTGTTTATTGCAATCGCTCTTACTGACAGCCTGACCAGGCTCTTGTGACCAGGCTATGTACACCTTTGCATTGTACTCATTTTGAGCTACAAGTCATTTTTACAATTGGCCTTTATTAAAAATGTTGAACCCCTGTCTCTGTGCTATCTTGAGTTTCTCTAGTAGCAACCTCTGAATTTTCACTCTGTTCAGTCGGGCAGCTCAGCTGACAGCTCCTCATCTCTGACCTCCTAAACACTCATTATAGTGCAATTCTTATCTTACTAATAAGAATGTGGCTTAAAGGGGTATTCCCCTCACATACAATGGGGGGCATATCACTAGGATGTGCCCCCATTGTCTGATATGGCAAAACTCCTTTAAATGTTTACGACCTTTTAGTAATTTAGAGGTAAGGTTTATGCGATAACTGGCTCAAAGTAAAAGTACCACTCTCACAGCTAAACCGGGTTAACCTTTTGTGAAAGAAATGCTCAATATTTTTAATAGACCAATAGGTGTACCCTATTCACTATGGGGCTGAGTGTGATGCCAAGCACAGTCGCTATACAATGTACGGCACTGTGCTTGGTGAGCTGCGAGAAGGCTGCGGCGCTCATGGGAGCACCTTTGCCTTCTCAGACAGCTGATTGGCGGAAGTCCTGGGTGTCAGACCCTCACTGATTGGATACTGATGACCTATCTTTAAGACAGGTTATCCGTATCAATTTCTCAAAAAAAAAAAAACTATAATCATGGGATAACCCTTAAGAAGTTTAAACCATCAGATATCGGCACAGACAGTTTAATAGCAGTCTTTCATGAAGTGCCTTTGTGCTGTTCCCTAGTGGATAACCCCTCTAAACAGTAACCATTTCCATAAATCAATAGTATAAGCAGAGATCAGCTGTCTCTCCACTTCCACTTGTCAGGGTCTTCTTGACACCCACCATCTGTACTTATTCTAAATTTACTAGTAAAAATCCTTCTTCAGTAAAGCACTGAAGATGATGGATTATCTGGTCTGGTTAGAGCTGCTGCCTTTCCAAATCTTTGGAGAGGGGAGGAGGGGGTAGGGAGCAGCTGCAGAGTGAGAGAGAGACATACAGAGATGCTGTGGCAGCTTTTAGTAAGTGTAGTGCTATCTCACCCCAATGCTGGATTTGCAGCTACAGTACTGCTGCATAATCTCACTGCTGTTACTTCTGTATACAGCATGTGAAAGGTGGGATGCAGAATTTCTTCTTCTCTGTGTACCATGTAATGGAGGCATCATCCCAACTAGTGTCCACCCTATCTGGAGCTGCGCTCAGGAATGCTGACAGAGATGAAGACTACAGAGGCTAGAGAGTGCTATCCCTCATTTATACATGACCTGATACAGAGAAGGCAGCCAATCGCTTTTGTTGGGCAGAGTAAGGATACTTTCACACTAGCGTTTTTGCTGGATCCGGCAGGGTTCAGCAAAAACGCTTCTGTTACTGATAATACAACCGTCTACATCCATTATGAACGGATCTGGTTGTATTATCTTTAACATAGCCAAGATGGAGCCGTCATGAACTCCATTGAAAGTCAATGGGGGACAGATCCGGTTTCCTTTGTGACAGATTGTGTCAGAGAAAACAGATCTGCCCCCCATTGACTTGCATTTTGGGTCATGACAGATCCGTCTTGCTCTGCATCCCAGGACGGAAAGCAAACTACAACATGTTGCGGTTTGCTCTCCGGTATGAGAACGCAACTTTACGGAACGAAATGCATTTTGGAGCACTCCAATCTGTTCAGTTCAGTTTTGTCCCCATTGACAAAGAATGGGGACAAAACTGATGCTTTTTTTTCCGGTATTGAAACCCTATGACGGAAAACGTAAACGTTAGGGTTAAAGTAGCCTTAGCAGGACTCTAAATGACTCCACTAGGAGTCCTGTCAGGAGTTACTCTGCTTTTTACTAAGACATCTAAATCATATAAACCTATATGTCCCAGAACCCATCTTCTTACCCTCATTGTGCTCTCATGGCTACACGGGACAGATTCACTTTAAAGTGGTTGTCTAGATTCTGCAACAATTTTACCCATGTCTCAGACAGCGCTGTACATGACTTAAAAAAGGCTCTCCACCGCTTTCCAGTGCCAAGGGTCTGGTCCTACTCCTGGTCCCTGGCTGACGTGTGCTGCTGCTGCCGCCAGTTACTGGCCTCAGCGGTGTTGTGTTCTCAAGTGGCAGGTCACTGCTGGGTCACTTGCTGCTTGGAGACTTGTCTCTCCGGGAAGTTTACTCGCTGGGGACCTCGAGGAGCAGGACCTGGTCCTCCACACTGGAAGACAGCGGCTGGGAACAGACGTGTGCATTTTTTATGTTATGTAGAGTGCGCTTCAGGGCAGGATTATATTCGGGGAATTCAGAGTCACGTCTTCCTCATTGTATATGTATTTCCAGAGAAATTGCAGCAGGTTTTTCATCTACTCCCAGATGTTCAATAAACAGTTTGTCTCAGGATGTTATTCTGACAGTATTTCAGTCTTAGACAATATTATGTCTAATATTTTCTTGTGTATGACAGGATAACATCTCTGAAATATTTGCTGACTTGGTAACAAAACTGTTCTGCTTAATACAGTGTGAGGGAGATTTACTAAGAATGATGTTACAAACCCCAGCCTTAGTAAAGTCCGAAAACCTATATAAACTGACCTATCAGGGCCACATATATGCAGATATCACTCCTACAAAACCGCATGTTTACCCAGACCATTTGGAGTCCAAACAGTCGTAAAGTAACAATTCCTTAAATTCATTATCACAAAGTATTAAAACAGTAGAAAAGAGTCTACACTACAAAGATGGATTGCATACATGAGGGACCACTGGAAAAAGTCAAGTAAAATCGCTCTGCATATCAGAGTGGGCAAGGACCATAGTAACACAGTTGTTCACATAAGAAAAAGTATAGTATAAACATATATCCAACAATAGGATTACATTATAAACCATGTGCAAACCCAAAATACCTCTGCCATGCCAGTGTCCCTCACTTACCCAACGCATTTGGCCAAACGACTTCATCAGGGGAAATGAGGGACAGTGTAATGGTTGTCTATATATACCTTAACAAATTAAGGATTACACAAATTGCCTCAACAAATCATCTGGATATCAAACATAGTATACTGCAAAAGCGCCATGAACACATGGCGCCAGCTATACTTCTATTGGCTGTGCGGAAGTACATCACTCAACATATCATGGGATATTCCGGATGCCCATAAGCTGTCTCAATGGAGTCACTTAGTATAAAGTCTGTTGACTCAGAACGCGCCAAATTTATTAAGAGACAAAGGCCTCTTACTAAATTTGGTGCATTTTGAGGCAGTCCGTGTGCCAGACTTCCAAATCTACACTATGGCTTAGGCTGGCATAGGTTTTCACTATTATTACCACCAGTTTCTGTTTTGGGAGGCCATGCCCCTCCCGTGAAGCACACCCACGAGCACATTTGCTACTTTTTTTTTTTTTTTTACACCACTGACCCTCTGTATGTCTGTAAAGACTCAAAGTGTATAGAGATTGTCAGAACTCGAAAGTTCTGAGGGCAAACTGCATAATAAAATAAGAACGTGTGACTCACCTTGTGGAGCCCCTTACAATCCAGAGTTGTCGCCGAGAAGCCGTGATATCCCATACTGTATATAGCATTAGCTCACATCACTGGTCTCAGTTGTGTATGGCAGGAGACCGCTGAGGCCTGTGTACAGCGGTACACACAGGCCGTTGGCGCTGCAAAAATAGCGTCACATCATGGTTGCAACCTGGTGGAATGGATGGAGAGGGATCACTGAATTGGAGGGGGCTCCAGAAGGTGAGTTTTGTCATGTTTAATGCATTCACTTTACAGCATTTTAGTGCCTCTTTCGAGTGGTTGTGGGAACATTAAGGGGCAATTGATATGTCTCCACCAAGTATAGACTGTGTGCCATCAGTAAACTCATTTTCCTCACTTGTGCCATTCAGAACCATCTTGTCTCACTGGCCAAACCAGCGTGCCCACACTTCAGCCATCCATATGAATGTCACTGCAGTAACATATCTGGTCAAAAACTGACCTACAATAATTAGCTGATCTTCTAAAAACAATACTTTTTTTTTTTTAATGATAGGATTGTGAAAGGTCACATAGCAATTCACCAACACCATTTGGATTAAAGCCAAGATCTGGTAAGCGCGTCTGCTTGTCGTCTTTACGTGTTTATGACCCAGGAATTACCGTCTAAAGCTACTTTCAGACTAGCGGCATGCTTGTCCAGCAGGCTGCTCCAGCGGGTGATATGTTGAAGTTTTATTCCGGCCGCCTCTCGGCATTTATGCCGTGCTGCGGCTGGAACTCCGGCCCGCCCCAATTACAGTCAGTGGGGCCGGAGCAGAGGTCCGGCCGCACACGTGCACTAGATGCAGCATGAATCCGGCAGGTGAACGAGAAGCATGCCGCTAGTGTGAAACTTGCCTAAATCTACATGATCCACCTAAATACTGATGAACCCACCTGTCCACCCCTCTTTGACAAAACAATTCCTTTAAATATATATTCATTCATTGCTCACATTACCTGTTCTGTACAGTTAGTTTTGCATGGATTATTGGCCCATCACTTACCAAAATTGTTATAATTTCTTCACGTTCACCTCTAGCCAAAAGTGTGTGATTGGTTAAAGGGTCACAGAGTTTTCAGCAAAGTTTTGATAAATCATAGAGACGTATAAAAACGTTTTGATGGGATGTGAGTGCTAACACCCCCCACTAGTCGCTAGAACAAAGAGAGGATTCCTTGCATATCTCTGTCTCCTCAGGAGAGGAAACAAGATGGACTCAATAGAAAGTGTATAGAACAGTTTCAATTCTGTCTTCTGCAGTGAGGAGAGAGTGTGCAATATGAAAGCGCTTCTTTCTCCTCCTTCCAGGGATTTGTAGGCAGTAATCGGCGGCACATCGCTAACAAAGTCCCTGCAAACACTCATTAGCAATGGACTAGCTGACAGTCCGCCAGTCAAATAGAGACTATACAGTACAGCTTGTGTTATCAGCCTTCCTTTAAAGAGGACCTTTCACCTCTCCTGACATGCTTGTTTTAATAGCTTCATGCATTCCCCATGTAATAAAAATTCTGGAGCATCTATTCTTATGGCTCTATGTTGTGCCATTCCTTTATTATCCCTGCTAGAAGTTTAAAAGTTATGAATGAATTGCTAGCAGTCTGCAGTAAGGGTACAGAAGGGAGGTAACCAGTTGGGGGTGTGTACCTGCACAGGCTGAAAATGGCAGCACTGATTGGATGGAGTCAGACTGTACAGGTACACTCCCCCCAACTGGTTACCACCCCTCTGTACCCTTACTGCAGACTGCTAGCAATTCATTCATAACTTCTAGTAGAAATAATAAAGGAATGGTACAACACAAGGCATCTCAGGAGCGGTGAAAGGTCCTCTTTAAAGGAATTTTCCCATCTCAGACAATGGGGGCATATGGTAAGGATATGCCCCCATTATCTGATATTTCGTAAACTGATCCAGGAAAGTGAAGGAGGGCTCACCACACATGTGCAGCCACCCTCCATTCATTTCTATGGGGCTGCTGAAAATAGCCAAGTGCCGGCTTGGCTATTTGCATCAGCCCATAGAAATGAATGGAGGGTGGCTGCACAAGCGTGGTGCGCTTCCATACCTATCTATGGGGATTCCACTTGGCTATTTTTGGTGGGCCAATAGGAACACTTGATAGTGGCTGGCCGACCATCCCTTTGCCTGCTTCGTCTGAGGTGGTACCCATACCTATCAGACAATGGGTCATATTCCAGCGATATGCCCCCATTGTCTGAGATGGGAATACCTCTTTAAGACATGGATTTATTTCCACACTCTAGTGTACAGCATCCTCCCGTCCCTGACATGATCTCTAAATGCTGAGAGAAGGGAGCAGAGCGCCTTCAGATCCATGTCAGATAGAGCCGCAGTATGATGGCAAATTATTAAATTGTTTCTTCTATGTACAATTAGGAAGCAAATGATTAATAACACTAATTTCAGCTCAAAGATGTCCTTAGCCTTTAACTGTCTGATGTTTTCAGGAGCGTTGTATATTAGATGTGTCATTTCATGTTACTGGCTCTCTTCTTATTTTAGCTTTTAGTCGTTCTTCTCGGCAAGACTACGGGACATTAGATCCAGGTTTCACAATGCGAAGAAAAATGGAGCATCTAAGAGAAGAGAGAGAGCAGATAAAACAGCTGCGGAATGTATGTGACAGTGGATTGTCTATGCTTTCTGGGTCTTTGGTGGTCCCTGCATGAGGACAAGTTCTTGAAAACGCTAGGGACAATTATGTCATTATGGGAGAAAGTACCATGTATGAGAAGACATTTACACATAGGAGCCAAACAGGTCTCTACTTTAGACAGCCTTAAAAAGGGTACCAGTCCATAAAAAGGATGCCCTGGAGTTAGAAAAGGAACAGAGGAGAGCCACTAAACTGATAAAGGGCCTGGAAGATCTTAGTTATGAGCAAAGATTACATGAACTGAATTTGTATAGCCTTGAAAAAAGACGTCTATGATTAACCTGTACAAATATATAAACGGACCATACAAAAAATATCAAGGGAAGCTATTCTGTGTTAAACCCCCTCAAAAAACAAGAGGCCACTCCCTACGACTGGAGAAAAAAGATTCAGTCATAAGAGGAGACAAGCATTCTTTACAGTAAGTTCTGTGAATCTCTGGAATAGCCTGCTGCAGGAGATGGTCACAGCAAATACAGGAGATGGCTTCAAAAAGGGTTTAGATGACTTTTTAATTCAAAATAAAATCGAGGCTTATGACAATGTATAGAAATCTTGTTCTACTCACCATTTCCCTTGGCCCAACCCCTTTTTAAAAGGAAGATCAATGTCCATCCAGGAATGGATATAGCAGGACTACAGGTTGGACTTGATGGACTTGTGTCTTTTTCCATCTACAACTATGTAAGCAGCTGTCACCACTCCATCATTTTATTCCACATGAAATGACAGTTCTGGAGAATTTATTCTTGTGACTCTCTCTCGTGCCATAACTATTATTTCTGCAGGAAGTTTTTGAATAAAGGTACAACTGTTTGTTACCAGCTTTGGGTGTGTCCCTAAACAGCCTGCTGCCACTGTGCAGTGTCACACCCCTGATAGCTCCCAATTGTACCTTTGTTCATAAGTTCTAGCAGGAATAATAGAGCAATGGTACAACATAGGGTTATCTGAAAAGATGTTTCAGAATTGTTATTACATGTTGAATGCAAGAAATTAATTGGCGCACAACTCAGGTGACACGACTGAATTTTTAACCCCTTAGTGACTTAATTAATTTTAGCCTTAAAGGGAACCTGCCATCTCCGAAAAAAACCCTGAACTAGAGTAAGTGGTGTATAGTGTAAGTGACGTTGAGTCTGGTTATGTAATTTTTATCTTCATACTCACTTCCATTCTGACCCTGTGCTCCCACAAACCTGCAGTAAAATGCACTCACTGGACTCCAGTGCTCACTCACATAATGGAGACGACTCAAAGAAGAATCCTCTCAATGTATTTTACTGCAGGTTTGCGGGAGCACAGCGTCAGAATGGAAGTGAGTATGAAGATAAAACGTACACATTCAGATTCAGCATCACTTATACTATACACCGCTTACTCTAGTTCAGGGGGTGTTTCGGAGATGACTGGTTCCCTTTAAAGGGGTATTCTGGTTACCATAAATAAATTAGTCTAAAACATAAGTTATATCATAAATCATTACCTAATATAATGTCAATTTCACATATTTACCATTCAGTAGTTATAAAAGTACTTTCTTCCTCAGCTACCCAATGTGTTTCCTCATAAATTACCATGGCATCGACCTGTAGTTCTGAGCCTTTGTTAGGTCGAGCATGCTCAGTGTGTTGCTATCAGTTCTCTAGCTAAATGTCAGTGTGCTGGTGATTACTGAGTAGATGAGGCGTGCCTGGACTGGTATATCAGGCAGCCAATCAATAAACCTCAACATTCACAGCAGGAAAGCTAGGGATTGTGGGGATTATAGTTTTGTGAGGGAAGATCAGGATACCATGATACTGTCAGTGTGTTGCAGGCTCACACAGACAAATGGATTGTAAGGTAAAATGAAGTTCTGGTTGGGTCACAGCTTGCAGTGTAATGTACCCCCAAAACGATACCAATGAAAACTACAAGTTGTCCCGCAAAAATCAAGCTCCCACACAGCTCTGTTAACGAAAAATAAAAAAGTTATGGGTCTTGGGATGCGGAGGTGTAAAAGCATTTTTATAACTTAAATACTCAGTCCCCCCCTATCCCCCTGAAAGAGTTAATAAATGTTACCCAGTAAGTTGTGAAACCCAAAAAGGAGCCATTAAAAACTACAACCTGTCCTGCAAAAAAACAAGCCCTCATACAGCTACGCTCACAAAAAAATAAAAAATTTTTAGCTCTTGGAAGGCAACAATGAAAAAAATTGCTTAGTCACTAAGCCTTTATAATACATTCCGGGGGAAGGGGTTAATAGTGATTTTTAACAAAACAACTGGGTCAATTCAAGTGAAATTCAACAAAAGCTGCATACACAAAACTAGGAAAAAGTTCAGAAACCTAATCCAATTAAAGCTGGAGGAGAGGGAAAATATTTCACAAAGAACAGTACAGCCCAAAATCTTCTCCATAGAGCAGTTTTCCAAGGCAGTTGTCCAAGCTGAGGTAATCTCAACTTGGACATGAATGCCGGTCTAGGTAAATTTCCCCGCTTGTGTTTTTTGGCTAACAAAGCCTAAGAACTATGAATACAGCGGTCTCACAAGGTACTTACAAGGGACGTGACCTCCCACCCGCCTGTGCGTGTGTATAAGGCAGCAGCCAGCCACTGGTGAGGTGGTGGAGGCGCTCTTCTCTTGAATACAGTAGAATTACAACTATTGGTCCTCTGCATTCCTTTACAGTAGTATATATATATATATATGTATTTCTGCAAGCAGTACAGCAAACCTATCCCAACGACACCCTAGCCGTAACCAGAGCAGTATATTTAGGTGTCAAATTCACTTTTAAAATGGATTCTGTTTAAATCCTAGTGACCTCAGCCACTCCACAGACATTACTCCCTATTGCATCATGAACTGTCTAGAATAACATTACTGAGAAGGAAGGGCATGGTTTTATTCTTTAGTGTTGGCAGTGTGCCCGCTATTCAGTGCCACTTGCGCTGAAGCTCTTGGTTGGCTGGTTTCTTCTAGAACTAAAGTTTGGTAAACTGAGATTCTCCTAATTATATTTCCAATTTAGAAAGTGAGTGCACAAGAAACGGGCAGCACAAATTAACAGCAGAAAATGAGCCACGGGAAAGAGAGTAGACATTGCAAGGACACGCCCACACAAGCAAATCGATCAAGATATCACAGGAATAAAGTGTAATCATATGGCTATATTACAGGGTAACATACATAGTTTATAAGGCCGAAAAAAGACATCTGTCCTTCCAGTTCGGCCTGTTTTCCTACAAGTTGATCCAGAGGAAGGCAAAAATCCCCTGTGAGGTAGAAGCCAATATTCCTCACTTTAGGGGGAAAAATTCCTTCCCGACTCCAATCAGGCAATCAGAATTACTCCCTGGATCTACGACCCCTCTCTAGTAACTATAACCTGTAATATTATTACCCTCCAGAAATACATCCAGGCCCCTCTTGAACTCTTTTAGTGAACTTACCATCACCACCTCCTCAGGCAGAGAGTTCCATAGTCTCACTGCTCTTAACGTAAAGAATCCTCTTCTATGTTTGTGTACAAACCTTCTTTCCTCCAGACGCAGAGGATGTCCCCTCGTCACAGTCCTCGGGATAAATAGATCATGGGAGAGATCTCTGTACTGACCCCTGATATATTTATACATAGTTATTAGATCTCCCCTCAGTCGTCTTTTTTCTAAAGTGAAATGCATCCCAAAATAGAAGTACAGGAACTAACCCATGTCTGAGAACACTGCAAATGGCACCCTCACAGAAATAACTTGGTCTGGACCAATGTGTTTGGTGGGACTTTACACTCTCTCCATGAACAAATGCAGCTTATAGCCCTTTATTAAAGAAATATACCTTATTTCTCCAGAATCTGGAGTCCAGACTGAAGGTCATCCTGCCAGAAGATATCGGAGGAGCTCTTATGGACGGTGTAGTGTTATGTCATCTTGCCAATCATATACGACCCCGTTCAGTTGCAAGCATACACGTTCCATCACCAGCAGTGGTAAGATTTCTTTTGTTTTTTTCCAGGTACTGTATATTCCTTGGCCATTCATAATCAACCATGGCAGTACTAACATAACAACAGAGCTACTAATCTTCTGTACTTCACAAACCAATGATGTTTCTTTCAGGGAATGGCCTCATTCACACTTCAGTATTTAAAGGGCATCTGCAGTTTTTTACCTATGACACTGGCTGACCTGTTACATGTGCACTTGGCAGCTGAAGACATCTGTGTTGGTCCCATGTTCAAATGTGTCCACATTGCTGAGAAAAGTGAGGTTTTAATATATGCAAATGAGCCTCTAGGAGCAATAGGGGCGTTACCATTACACCTAAAGGCTCTAGTCTCTCTGCAACTGCCACACCTCTTCCCTTTGACAGGGCCAAGTGTTATGATGTTTTTATTGCCTGGACCTGTTAATCATTGTGTAGCAGTGCGGCAGTTGAGGAGAGAGCTAAGCCTTTAGGTGTAATGTTAACGCCCCCGTTGCTCCTAAAGGCTCATTTGCATATATTAAAATATAATTTTTCTTAGCAGTGCAGGCACATATGAACATGGGACCAACACAGATGTCTTCAGCTGCCAAGGTACACATTTGTTGACAGATGCCCTTTAATTAGCATTTTTCCACTTTTTTTAAGGGAATTTGTCAGCGGTGTTACTAAACTGCACTTGGTAACAGCTGGGGAGAGCATGGCAAACAGGAGTAGTGAGAGTATGAACTTTAATTCTGTCAGATTCTGCCCCTTGAGTGCACTGGAACTACATTGTGAAGTGCATTCTGCATTGAGCCGCTTCACAGTCACTACCCCCTGCTTTGAGTGACAGCTGCAGTTGGATGCCACAGAGCGGGGGGGAAGGGGGAGGGGACTGTTCAGTTGTGGGATGTGTTAAATGACACAATCCCCTCCATCAGTGTAATAATCAGGTTGAGTCTGCTCAGTGCCGTGATGTTACTCTGCGGCATAGTCTGTGACAGTGTTTATAGCCAGTAGAATTATGCCTTTATTGGATCCATTAACAGTTTAATGGGTCTATAATTGTATAGATTCCCTGCCAGGACTGACTGTAGCGTCAGGCTGTGCAGGGACAGACGTCCAACCGTTAGGAATAATAGAGGAACTGTAGAAGTGCCACAGAATTGTCATTTCCTAAACAGACTTGTCAGGAGAGTTGACGGGTCCTCATTAAATACATGCCATCAGTGATATTCCCCGTGGTGTCGGGTGTTACAGTCCCAGTCTGCTTTGGCACAATTAGAACTTTCTGTCCATGTTTTTCGTTCTCTTTCCTTCCTCTGATATTATTTCCCCCAGCACCCTTGTGTGTCAGATCACACAAAGTACTTGGGTTGCTACATCTCGGACCGCAGACGTCTGGATAAAGCCTTTTTCTTTCGTGACAGCGCCTCTTTGAACTATTACACAGTATTCATTAGACGTGTTTTGCGACGCTTTGCATGTCCTGAGGAACCTTTAGGCAAATTTTTAACATTTTTGTAAAGTACGTTCCAAGTAGTTAGAGCTTCACCAGACATGTTTGTCTTATGGTGGTAAAATCCCAGATGTTTGCAGTAACCCTTTTTCTCACACGGCAGATGTCCAGCTTCCCGGTATGAGTGTTACCTCCATCTACGTCCAAGCTACGTATTTGACATTAACCACTTCCTGACGGAGCGCTGGTTATTCTGGTCTCCACAAACCTTACTCCCTTCAGTTAGGACCCTGGTGGCCATCTTCCCATCTCTCTCCTTCCTGTCAATGACGGCCCTGGCACTTGCCCAGTAATAACCCAGCAAATAGGCTTAGTTACCATGAATAAGCCCTTGTGCTGCGCATGCTGACCTAATGGAGGTCCCTTCTTCACAAATTCACCAAATCTGATAGTTCTGTTTTTTTGTATAGAAATTTACAGAAACATGAATTATTGTTCTAACTGCATAGTCAGCGCACCCTGCGCTCTCCCTATCACAGCTCAGTAGTAAATAAAGGATGGAGCTGAGCATGTGCGTCCACTTCTGTGAGGTGGGCAGAGAAATGGGGGGTGGAAACAGCAGGTGGTACTATACAGATACATTTTGTTAAAGAACTCAGTGGCTATGCTAAATTTTTAATTACGTGTAATTAAAAAAATATTCAGACCCAGGTGCAGGTTTAAAGAAAAAGCTGAATACTTTTTGTGGCACGCCTCAGAAGCAGCAGTAATGAAATACATAGCAGAACTAAGCAGTTTAGATGTGAATCCAGCAATACTTAATGTACAAACCAGCAGGACACTCTCTGTCTGCCTCCTACTTTATCCATAGACTTGTGTGTAATCTGATCCTTCAGTGAACAGGCGGCCCGTCTTCACTGGAGATAGATCTGAGCAGTTGATGTGGGGGAGGCATCTGAAAAAATATATTACAGAGTTTCATATATTCACTGGTACTATTTATTTTATACATTTAAGGGATTGTTCACATATCCGTTATTTGATCACTTATTTCCATCAGTTATTGTGAGCCAAAACCAGGAGTGGAGGCTGCATAGAGATGAGGTATAATGAAAAGATCTGCACCTGTTTGGTGTTTTTGACCCGCACCTGGTTTTGGCTGACAATAACTGATGGAAATAACTGATCAAATAACTGATGTGTGAACAAGGCCTAAGCATGATATTGGATGAAATCTTCGAAAACAACAAAATTCATGGCGATCTGTCCCTGACCACAGTAAATTATTTAGCTCCACCGTTGAATCCAGTATTTAAGCTTTACTGAGGGCGGTGGACCCTTAATTCTAGGGAGCAGTGAGGAGCCCTATACTTGGAGTAGCTTGTCTTTATATCATCATTGCTAATGTGGTGGTGGGAGTAAGAACCGTTGTGGTGGATAATGCATCATTGTAAGACCACTTAGACCTAGTTTGCTGGATGTTAAAGGGGTTATCCGATATCACAAAGAGCCCCCCATTTGCCGGGCCCCTCACACAAAATATACTTACCCCACTCCTTGAGGTGCTCCTGGTGCCCGCACCGCCACTGCTGTTTCTCCCTGTACACAGATGAAAACATACATTGCCAATGGCAAACGGGGACGAGCCTCCCTAGTGTCACCCGAGATGCTTGGGAGGCTCGTGCCTGTCCCTGCCTGCCAGTGACTGCTCCCCCCCGACACCGGATGTTTTCATCCGTGTACAGGGAGAAGCAGCAGCGGCGGTGCAGGGACCAGGAGCGGCGTCGGGAGCAGGCTAAGTATATTGTGTGTGAGGGGCCTGGCACATGGGGGGGGGCTGTTTGTGATATCGGATAAGCCCTTTAAGCTGGCCATACACATGAGATAACTCCTTGCACACATATGCACGCTCAGATTGACACCTCAGGCCGTGGCTGATCTCCCTGAGAACAAAAGGATCATGCAGTCGAAATTCAAGTTACCCCATCTTTATCTTCCCTGAGATCTGCTGTCGGGGGATTGTCAGGAGGCCCTACACATTATATATGGTCGGCCAGCCCACTGAAATCTGCAATTTTGATCAACCTAGATCTACTGTGTATGACCAGCTTTAGAGGAATGGCTTCAGGTCTGATTAAAACCAAGAAGCTGATGAATCAAATGTATAAAATGTAGAGGAGCTTCCTGTGGAATAAATACCAGGAGCCGTGCTTCTGTTTGGTGTCTAACAGATGTAATACTTGTTTTTTTGCAGCCTAAACTCAGCATGGCAAAATGCAGGCGTAATGTAGAAAACTTTCTAGAGGCATGTAAGAAACTTGGAGTTCCACACGTGAGTTTAATGATTTCTCCATCAATGTCTTTATTTGCAGGTTTTAGAGTTTGAAAGAGTTTGACAACTGCAATCTTATCTATAATTTAGTGGAAACGCTACTTATAAATTACACCCCCTCCCAACTTTGTCAAACTCTGGACTTCTATGTACTGTATTTTTTGCTTTATAAGACGCACCCAATGATAAGACGCACCCTTAGATCAGCCCTTTCAGACCCCCACCAGACCTCAGATCAGCCTTTTTAGACCCCCTTCAGACCTCAGACAGCCCTTTCAGACCCCCATCAGACCTCAGATCAGCCCTTTCAGACCCCCATCAGACCTCAGATCAGCCCTTTCAGACCCCCATCAGACCTCAGATCAGCCCTTTCAGACCCCCATCAGACCTCAGATCAGGCCCTTTTCTTTCAGACCCCATCAGACCTCAGATCAGCCCTTTTCTTTCAGACCCCCAGCAGACCTCAGATCAGCCCTTTTCTTTCAGACCCCCAGCAGACCTCAGATCAGCCCTTTTCTTTCAGACCCCCAGCAGACCTCAGATCAGCCTTTTCTTTCAGACCCCCAGCAGACCTTCAGATCAGCCCTTTCTTTCAGACCCCCAGCAGACCTCAGATCAGCCCTTTCAGACCCCCATCAGACCTCAGATCAGCCCTTTCAGACCCCCATCAGACCTCAGATCAGCCCTTTCAGACCCCCCACCAGACCTCAGATCAGCTCTTTCAGACCCCCATCAGACCTCAGATCAGCCCTTTTCTTTCAGACCCCCCATCAGACCTCAGATCAGCCCTTTTCTTTCAGACCCCCATCAGACCTCAGATCAGGCCATTTCTTTTAGACCCCCATCAGACCTCAGATCAGCTCTTTCAGACCCCCATCAGACCTCAGATCAGCCCTTTCAGACCCCCACCAGACCTCAGATCAGCTCTTTCAGAACTCCATCAGACCTCAGATCAGCCCTTTTTCTTTCAGACCCCCCATCAGACCTCAGATCAGCCCTTTTCTTTCAGACCCCCATCAGACTCAGATCAGCCCTTTTCTTTCAGACCCCTCATCAGACCTCAGATCAGGCCATTTCTTTCAGACCCCCATCAGACCTCAGATCAGCTCTTTCTGACCCCCATCAGACCTCAGATCAGCTCTTTCAGACCCCCATCAGACCTCAGATCAGCCCTTCAGACCCCCACCAGACCTCAGATCAGCCTTTTCAGACCCCCCATCAGACCTCAGATCAGCCCTTTCAGACCCCCACCAGACCTCAGATCAGCCCTTTCAGACCCCCACCAGACCTCAGATCAGCCCTTTCAGACCCCCACCAGACCTCAGATCAGCTCTTTCAGACCCCCCACCAGACCTCAGATCAGCTCTTTCAGACCCCCACCAGACCTCAGATCAGCCCTTTCAGACCCCCACCAGACCTCAGATCAGCCCTTTCAGACCCCCACCAGACCTCAGATCAGCTCTTTCAGACCCCCACCAGACCTCAGATCAGCCCTTTTCTTTCAGACCCCCATCAGACCTCAGATCAGCTCTTTCAGACCCCCATCAGACCTCAGATCAGCTCTTTCAGACCCCCATCAGACCTCAGATCAGCCTTTTCAGACCCCCATCAGACCTCAGATCAGCCTTTTCAGACCCCCATCAGACCTCAGATCAGCCTTTTTCAGACCCCCCATCAGACCTCAGATCAGCCCTTTTCTTTCAGACCCCCATCAGACCTCAGATCAGCCCTTTTCTTTCAGGCCCCATCCAGACCTCAGATCAGCCCTTTTCTTTCAGACCCCCATCAGACCTCAGATCAGCCCTTTCAGACCCCCATTCAGACCTCAGATCAGCCCTTTCAGACCCCCATCAGACTAAAATAAAAAAATTCTCTTACCTCTCCTGTGCCGCAGCTCCGCTCCGGGTCCGGTGGTGTCTTTAGAAGTCGCACTCCCCTGTCTTCTCCGGCCGGCGCTGGACTGTCACCTTACTGTGTGCAGTGTCGGGTCATAGTGCGAGCAGTACGTCCTGACGCTGTTACAGGGCAGGACAGTTGCAGCGCCGGCCCTAGCAAGAAGACCAGGGGAGAGTATCGGAAGCACTTGCAGCGCTTCTTCCCCGCTCCCGGCACCATAATGGAAGCGCCCACTAGTATTCGTTTTATAAGACGCACGGCCATTTTCCCCCATCTTTTTTTTAAAGCAAAAAATGCGGTATATCGTGCTCCCTTTCAGACCCCCACCAGACCTTAGATCAGCCTTTTTCAGACCCCCATCAGACCTCAGATCAGCCCTTTCAGAGACCCCCATCAGACCTCAGATCAGCCCCTTTCAGACCCCCATCAGACCTCAGATCAGCCCTTTCAGACCCCCATCAGACCTCAGATCAGCCCTTTCAGACCCCCATCAGACCTCAGATCAGCCCTTTTCTTTCAGACCCCCATCAGACCTCAGGATCAGCCCTTTTCTTTCAGACCCCCATCAGACCTCAGATCAGCCCTTTTCTTTCAGACCCCCAGCAGACCTCAGATCAGCCCTTTTCTTTCAGACCCCAGCAGACCTCAGATCAGCCCTTTTCTTCAGACCCCAGCAGACCTCAGATCAGCCCTTTTCTTTCAGACCCCCAGCAGACCTCAGATCAGCCCTTTTCTTTCAGACCCCCAGCAGACCTCAGATCAGCCCTTTCAGACCCCCCATCAGACCTCAGATCAGCCCTTTCAGACCCCCATCAGACCTCAGATCAGCCCTTCAGACCCCACCAGACCTCAGATCAGCTCTTTCAGACCCCCATCAGACCTCAGATCAGGCCATTTCTTTTAGACCCCCATCAGACCTCAGATCAGCTCTTTCAGACCCCCCATCAGACCTCAGATCAGCCCTTCAGACCCCCACCAGACCTCAGATCAGCTCTTTCAGACCCCCATCAGGACCTCAGCATCCCCTTTTCTTCAGACCCCATCAGACCTCAGATCAGGCCATTTCTTTCAGACCCCCATCAGACCTCAGATCAGCTCTTTCTGACCCCCATCAGACCTCAGATCAGCTCTTCAGACCCCCATCAGACCTCAGATCAGCCCTTTTCAGACCCCCACCAGACCTCAGATCAGCCTTTTCAGACCCCCCCACCAGACCTCAGATCAGCCCTTTCAGACCCCCACCAGACCTC
The DNA here is from genome assembly GCA_900303285.1 of Rhinella marina. NCBI lineage: Eukaryota > Metazoa > Chordata > Amphibia > Anura > Bufonidae > Rhinella > Rhinella marina. Next base: position 30,665 of record ONZH01019400.1, on the reverse strand, counting down.
AGATCAGCCCTTTCAGACCCCCACCAGACCTCAGATCAGCCCTTTCAGACCCCCACCAGACCTCAGATCAGCCCTTTCAGACCCCCACCAGACCTCAGATCAGCTCTTTTCAGACCCCCACCAGACCTCAGATCAGCTTTTCAGACCCCCATCAGACCTCAGATCAGCTCTTTCAGACCCCCATCAGACCTCAGATCAGCCTTTTCAGACCCCCATCAGACCTCAGATCAGCCTTTTCAGACCCCCATCAGACCTCAGATCAGCCTTTTCAGACCCCCATCAGACCTCAGATCAGCCCTTTTCTTTCAGACCCCCATCAGACCTCAGATCAGCCCTTTTCTTTCAGACCCCCATCAGACCTCAGATCAGCCCTTTCAGACCCCCATCAGACCTCAGATCAGCCCTTTCAGACCCCCATCAGACTAAAATAAAAAAATTCTCTTACCTCTCCTGTGCCGCAGCTCCGCTCCGGGTCCGGTGGTGTCTTTAGAAGTCGCACTCCCCTGTCTTCTCCGGCCAGCGCTGGACTGTCACCTTACTGTGTGCAGTGTCGGGTCATAGTGCGAGCAGTACGTCCTGACGCTGTACAGGGTCAGGACAGTGCAGCGCCGGCCCTAGCAAGAAGACCAGGGAGAGTATCGGAAGCACTTGCAGCGCTTCTTCCCCGCTCCCGGCACCATAATGGAAGCGCCCACTAGTATTCGTTTTATAAGACGCACGGCCATTTTCCCCCATCTTTTTTTTAAAGCAAAAAATGCGGTATATCGTGCTCCCTCCTCTGCAGTCCAGCCTTGTGGCTGCTTCTGGTCAGATGCCAATATGTGGATTATCCTTTCTTTCTCGTCCTCTGTGCTATGTTACCAGTCCCGTAATACCTCTGCACAACATCACATGAGCTTTAAGGGCAAGTAGCATCTTTGGCTGTGGGATCTGCCCAGATTGGACACTGTGATCGTCCTCCCCTATTAGAGGTGTTAGATCCAGGGGTGGCTGAAGAGCAATCATCTCTGCTGTACCTGTATTCCTACTCCTAGTCTGTATCTGTAAGATAAGTTTGTGCCCCCCCGATTAGTTTTAGGGTAGGTCAGTGATACGACTGTGAGCATCCATCACAACCCCTCTCCCCCCCCCCCCCCCCACCCCCCCCATTTTAGCATTCTTCTATGTGTCGTGACATTTACTATAGTGTATTTTCTCCTCCTGTTTTGTCTTCCAGGACCGGCTATGTCTACCCCACCATATCTTAGAAGAGAGGGGGCTGGTGAAAGTTGGTGTCACAGTACAAGCACTATTAGAACTTCCCTTACTGAGAACTTCCCAACTTTCCTCAGTGTGAATTGCCACGGAAAGCCTAGTATTTCAAGCACTGACGTTCTTACGGCTCTTTCTCCAGCCTCAATAGTGGACTTCCTGGCGAGACCTATCCTCCTGCAGTCATGTCAGCCCCAACATGTGAACTGTGCACAGCTACTGTCCCCTACTTAATATACTGGGTTTTTTTTTACATTTTTATTTTCTCAATTTATTTTTATTCCTGATTTTAATTGTACATTGCCACAACTGCATATCTGTGAATGCACATTTGTGTGTATGTGAATAGGTATATTCAAACACACACAGCTTTGAGAGGCTTAGTAATGCAGGTGACATAGCTTTGCGTTGTATGCAGACAGACCATGAACTGACATCTATAGGGTTTTAGATAATTTCTTTTTTTTTTTTTCGGATGTACAGCTGAAATAAGTGGTTGAGTCGCTTTAGCATACATGCTTTGCAGGTTCGTAGCCTGAGAGTTTACTCTGGAGGTTTAGGCCGGATCCACCTGTCCGTGTGCTGGCCGTGTTATCCATACATCATGCTCAGTTGTGTCATGGCCAAAGCGGGGGTTAACTGACCGGGGGTTAAGGAACGATGATGCCTTGACTTCAGGTCAGCTAACCTGCGGTCAGGCCAGGGACGGACTGGGAACTTAACATGGCCTTGGGAAAAAAAAAAAACTAAAGTGGCCATGTGTTGGAGGTGGGGCAACGCAATTAGGCGGGGCACAAAATACTACCCCAGCAGAACTAAATATCACAGTGCAGCACAAAATACTACTGGCCCACTGCAGTATTCAACTGAATCCCTGTCCTAAAGATGGCAATACTGTTGAGTTCAGGAGGGGGACCTGCGGCACCAGCCAGGAACATAGGTATGCTGTGAGCATTAGATATTAGGTACCCAGCGGCCATGATGGAGGTCTCAGGCGGCCCACTGAGCTTTGGCCCCCCATGAAATTTCCCTGTAGGGTTTATGGTCAGGCCGTGACTCCTCCAGACAGCCATCATATGGACATGTAAATCCGGCCGTGTGCTTTTTGAGGGTACAGAAGTAAAAAAAAAAAAAAAACTGCTCCAAGGCTAGAGCTAAATTGATTGCCTGCAGGCAGTATGCGACCCCACAACCTGCCCAGTTATTTCAGCTTCATCATAAGGTACCAGAACTGAGCTGCACTATTTACAAGGTCCCCTTGATTTTGCATTGTGATGGAATACACTCCTCATGTGGTATGTATTAGCTTGCAGCTCAGCCGAAAAGTATTCTTATTGACCAGTAAAGGGGTTTTCCAAAAATAGGATTCTATGACCCAATTTATTGTGAATTGCAGAAACTAAGTGTGGCTGATTGAAAGGCTTTAAGTCTTATGATAAAACCCTTTTAATGGTTAAAGGGTTATTCCCATCTCGGACAATGGGGGCATATCGCTAGGATATGCCCCCATTGTCCTATAGGTGCGGATCCCACCGCTGGGACCCGCACCTATATCGAGAACGGGGCCCCGAAAGTCAAGGAGGGCGCACCGCGCATGCGCGGCCACCCTCCATTCATTTGTATGGGGCCGCCGAAAATAGCCGAGCACCGGCTCGGCTATTTCCGTTGGCTCCATAGAAATGAATGGGAGCGCACCGCGCATGCGCGGCCCAGTTCCCATTCATTTGTATAGAGCCGACGGAAATAGTCGAGCCGGCGCTCGGCTATTTTCGCCGGCCCCATACAAATGAATGGAGGGCGGTGCGCCCTTCTTGACTTTCGGGGCCCCGTTCTTGATATAGGTGCGGGTCCCAGCGGTGGGATCCGCACCTATAGGACAATGGGGGCATATCCTAGCGATATGCCCCCATTGTCCGAGATGGGAATAACCCTTTAAGGAATGATACCTTAGAAATGAATTACAGCTTCGAAAATCTGGAACGTCTTTTTATAGCTAGATGAAGTGAATTTCTGCAATTTTTAATTTTTGAAATCGATTTTATCAGTGTCTGGAGGTTTATTTTTTCCATACAGATCTCCAAATCCTATGCATAGATGGGTAGAGGGTAGCTTACTGTGATAATCTTGAGTTCAGTGTATAAGCAGTATGCGTGAGCTCCTCAGCCCCCTCTAGTGGTGCCTGAAGGTAAGCAGAACATTACATATTAAATGTGTGCCTGTGCTGTAGATTTGGAGCTTTGCATTAGGAAAAAACTAGATCCATTAAAAAGGTGTAGTGATGAAATTGATTCGGCTCAGAATTTAAGACAAAATGGCATTTAAAGGGGTTTGCCAGTTTATATTACAAGATGCACGTGGCCTGCGTTATTACACTATCTGCACTGAAGAATAATTCAAGTTTACATGCATATCCCTTACCGACATCAGTGCCGATAGTTTAAGGGGAGCTTGTCACCTAATTTTCACCAATGTAACTAACAGCACTGCCCCACAGAAGATTGCAGATACATCCCAAACATACCTGTCTGCACTTTGTGTCTGTATTCCATGTCCAGGAAAAGCTCTTTAATTCTGCTGAAAAACAGCCAAGTGCCCAGCTGAAAGTGAAAGTAAAAACAGTTTTCACTCCTGACTCGATTTCTAACAGCTATCTCTTCTGATATACTGGATATAATGCTGTGGTTCTGGTATTGTTTGAAAGGTTGGAATACCAGCTTTCAAACAAGGTCAGGTTCATATTTCTAGTGGCTACCAATCCCAAGATATGAGCAACTAAAGCAGGCTTCCCCTCTTCAGTCTGGTTTGCTTTGGGCACTTGCAGCAGCAGAGCCGGGCACTTGGGAGCTGTTTTCCAGCAGAATAAAAGTGCTTTTTCTGGACATGTAATACAGACACACAGTGCACACAGGTATGTCTGGGATGTGACATGTAATACAGACACACAGTGCACACAGGTATGTCTGGGATGTGTCTGCAATCTTCTGTGGGGCACTGCTTATATAGGTGAAAATTATTCCTATTACTGGCCTTTAATTATTCCTGTTACTGGCTGTATGTATGTACTGTTACCAGCATGTGCCACTAGTAATATAAACCGGCCATCCCCTTAAAGGGTGGGCATTCACTTTACTTTACAGCTGTTGCTTTAACCACTTTTTAGTGCTTGTAGATTTTTTTGCAGTGTAAATAATCTGAGCGCTCGATTATAAACCAGTGGAATCAGTTCTTAGATATTGGATTATTTATTGCACTTCTTGTAATTTATATACTTTTTTGGCATCTCGGTATTTTCATTTTGTGACCTTGTGACTGCTACAAAATGATACTGACTTAATTTCTCTGGTTTTCTATTTTGTATATATTTGTAGTTTTTTTTAACTATTATTTTTATAGTCTCGGTTGGTGCCAAACTTTCTTTGTTGTAGACTGTTTACATGTGAAGTGCCTGTGTAACTGACGTCATCGAATTTCTGCCAAGTGAATGGAGACTTTGTGATGTCAGTTCTGTTTTGTTAAGAAATTAACAGGGTTTCACATATTTTTTATGATTAGAGTATTTTATTGTTACTTTTGCTTTGTCATCACTGGAATTTCATTGTAAATATTTGTTTTTTACTTATTTTAAGCTGTAGTTGTATTGAAACAATGAGGTTTATTTTGTGGTTTAAGAAATCTGACTTTGCTTACGTCAGTGGAAGTGCAGCAGAAGTATGTGAGTATTTGGAAGACATCTGGCAACATCCGTGTCTTACCCCAACTCATTTCTAAGAAAATGAATGATAAATGACTATTGTGTATTGTATTTAATACCTTTCCATGCACATCTTTCAATTTGAAGCAGACCTGTCACTACAAATTAGAATGAACTCTGCAGGCAGCGTGTTATAGAGCAGGAGAAGCTGAGCAGATTGATCAATAGGCCCTGATTGATCAAAGCCGACGTGTGCTATGCCGGCCTTCATAGGGCACTGCCAGAGAAGGCATATAATTTATGATGATGTGCAGGCCTCCTCCGGAAGTCCATGTGCCAGACTGAAATCTACCACAGCTTGTAAATGCTGTAGATTTCAAGTCATTGTGTTCAGTTTCCGGTGTGAATAATGATGAATGTACTGGGGATGATGGCCCCACCGACACCAAACCCCCTTTTTGGAAACTGGCGATGGCAGCATAAAAAATTACAAAAAAAAAAGTTGCAAAACCCTGGTTAACTTTTTAATGCCAAATAGGCATAGGAGGGATGATGCATTTCCCTCTTATTTTTTGGGGAAAAGATTCCGTAAAACTTTCTGATTTCATTATTCACACGGGAGGTGTTATCAGTGACTGACAGCTATCTCTGTATACACACTTACACAGAGAATACTATCAATCACTGATAACACCTCCCCTGTGTACAACTATCAGTGACTGACAGCTATCTCTGTTATACACACTTACACACACAATGCTAGCAATCGCTGATAACACCTCCCCGTGTATAACTATCAGTGACTGACAGCTATATCTGTATACACACTTACACAGGGAATGCTATCTATCACTGATAACCCCTCCCCTGTGTACAACTATCAGTGACTGACAGCTATCTCTGTATACACACTTACACAGAGAATGCTATCTATCACTGATAACACCTCCCCTGTGTACAACTATCAGTGACTGGCAGCTATCTCTGTTATACACACTTACACAGAGAATGCTATCAATCACTGATAACACCTCCCCTGTGTACAGCTATCAGTGACTGACAGCTATCTCTGTATACACACTTACACATACAATGCTAGCAATCACTGATAACACGTCCCCTTGTACAACTATCAGTGACTGACAGCTATCTATGTATACACACTTACACATACAATGCTAGCAATCACTGATAACACGTCCCCTTGTACAACTATCAGTGACTGACAGCTATCTATGTATACACACTTACACAGAGAATGCTATGCATCACTGATAACACCTCCCCCGTATACAGCTATCAGTGACTGACAGCTATCTCTGTTATACACACTTACACACACAATGCTAGCAAATCGCTGATAACACCTCCCGTGTATAACTATCAGTGACTGACAGCTATATCTGTATACACACTACACAGGGAATGCTATCTATCACTGATAACCCCTCCCCTGTGTACAACTATCAGTGACTGACAGCTATTCTCTGTATACACACTTACACAGAGAATGCTATCTATCACTGATAACACCTCCCCTGTGTACAACTATCAGTGACTGACAGCTATCTCTGTATACACACTTACACAGAGAATGCTATCTATCACTGATAACACCTCCCCATGTACAACTATCAGTGACTGACAGCTATCTCTGTATACACACTTACACAGAGAATGCTATCAATCACTGATAACACCTCCCCTGTGTACAGCTATCAGTGACTGACAGCTATCTCTGTATACACACTTACACATACAATGCTAGCAATCACTGATAACACCTCCCCTTGTACAACTATCAGTGACTGACAGCTATCTATGTATACACACTTACACAGACAATGCTAGCAATCACTGATAACACGTCCCCTTGTACAACTATCAGTGACTGACAGCTATCTATGTATACACACTTACACATACAATGCTAGCAATCACTGATAACACCTCCCAGTGTACAACTATCAGTGACTGACAGCTATCTCTGTTATACACACTTACACATACAATGCTAGCAATCACTGATAACATGTCCCCTGTGAACAATGAAGTCAGAAAGAGGAGAGATTTAACCATTACGCAAACCACAATGTACAGTTACATCATGATGTGCTGTAAGGAGTATGGAGCCGGCTCATGAGCCGAGTTGCCTCCATACGCAGCAGATGCCGTCTTTATGCGGAGCTTTGAAGTCAAGGAGGAGGTTCTATCAGTGATTGACAGCCTTCCCTCTATGACTGAGTATACATAGACAGCTGTCAATCACTGATAGCACCACCTCCTGGATTTCAAAGCCCAGAATGAGCAGGAATTTAAATGAATGAAATACAAATTATACAGTCCCCTCCCCCACAAAACTATATATACATATCAATCTGCTCAGCTTCTCCTGCTCTCTAAAATGCTGCCTGCAGGTTGCAATGTATTTTCTACTGACAGATCCTCTTTAAAAGGAGTACAATATTGAGTACAGTAGTACAACATTGATGAGCTGTCCTTAGGGTTTTTATTTGATTACCCATCTTCAAATTATCTCATCGGTATTTGATTGGTGGGGCACTGCTAATGTTTTATGAGGCCACGGCACTTTGGGAGGCCCTGAAGCCTCCTCACAGCTTACCAAGCACAGCTCCGTCCATTGTATAGTGGCTTTGCTTGGTACTGTAGCCCATTTCACTTGAATGGGACTGAGTCGCGCCTAGGCTATGTGACTGATGAATATGACATCACTGGCTTAGGAAGGAGCGCCACAGCCTCATCAAACTGCTGATTGGCGGGGGTGCCACGAGTCAGATTCTTGCCAATATGAAATTGGTGAACTATGCTGGGTATAGGTCATCAATAATTTCCTGCTAGAAAAACTCCTGTAATTACAGACTCCTTCACACAGTCTTTATTTCATAGTAGTTTTGAAATTGGAAATGCGAGAGGAGAGAAAACTACTGAGCCCTATGAGGGGGGAAGAAAAAGACACAAACCCCAAACATCAGGCCATAAAAAAAGAAAACAAAATTGCTCTTAAACATGACATTTTTCTGAAAAAGCTTTGTCTGGTAACAGCCTTTCTAGCATTATTACAGTTGACACATTTGTATACAATTTTCTTTCTTTTTTTTTTTTAAAGATTTTATTTCTGTTCATTCAGGTCAAATAGTTGCATTGATTATTAGTAAAAACTGTCACCGTCAACTAAATCCTGTGTAAAAAAAAATAAATCAATGGCCGGCTCATCACCATGTGGCTCTCCTACTGTGTGACCTTTTGACCTTAAAGGGAAATTCCACTTCTTACAGAATTTTCAGTTGAAATGTAAGAAGGAAGTTGAGTAACTTTTGCAGATCTTTTGCTGTTTTTGTCCATTTCTAGTTATTTCACGTTGTTGACTAGGCATTCATAGACGCTTTGAATTCTGCTTAAAATGATTCTGGTTTCAATAGGGAACCAGGAGTGCGCTGCCGCTAGACTCCTCTGGTGGCAGCATATTACCTCTGTGAACCAATGGGGATGGGCGTGTTGAAATCAAACATGCCCTATCCTTGATGTGCTCCCACCACCATTCATTAGATGGCCAGCCACTCTCACAGCGCAAGACAAAGGGAGCATCGGAGCAAGGAAATGCTCCGATGCTCCACTCGTACATGGTGAAGGGGCTGTATATATGCAGGTTCAGCCCTGATGGAAACAAGTTACATATATGACAAAAGTAATTTCATCTGATGTTTTGGTGGCAATGTGGTGTGAAAATGTGTACTCTTTTCATGCTTGAGGAGAAAAAGATACTAGTGCATTGTGAAGGGGTAGTCCTATGTTACATAGCGGGTATAACTTCTAACCACTTCAGTACATGTATCTAAAAGTACCGAAATGTGGTCCAGGCAGCAAAAAAAGCAATTGCTCTTTAATCTGAACTACCACAGCACAACACCTTTAAGCAATGAATATGAACATATTGCATTAGACTTGGCTTTCATGAAGGAAATATGTTGTGTATATGTTTTTTTTTGTACTTAAAGCCAAATAGTAATTTTTTTCTAGTCTGTTTTTTTTTTCTTATTTTTGGGCATGATTATGGGGGCTGCCATCTTGCCTTAGCTGCTGTTAACAGCATTTAGAGAATCAGCAGCCACATGGACTATGGGCACAATAGACAGGAGATGTCCATTGACCTCTAAAGGAGAGATTTCCAGACATTCTCTGATCTGCTCAGAGGAGCAGAAGACCTTGCACAGGTAGAGGGAGTAGATACCGGTAAGCTGTGTCCATCACCTTTTATAAATGGTGGATTTTGTGTTATTTATACAGATATGTTACCTTTCATTGCAATCCTGCTTGTGATGTTAATGAGTTGACTGCTGAAAAGTGATCTCTGTAGAACAGGATTTATACAATAGGTCATTTTCTGATGACCTTATATCACATTACCTTTAAAGTGAGCCTGTCGCCATGAAATGCAGTACAATCTGCAGGCAGCATGTTATAGAGCTGAAGGAGCTGAGCAGATTGATATATAGTTTTATGGCAAAAGATTTAGTAAAACCTGTAAGTTATACTTTTATATCTCTGCTCTCTCTAATTTCATTGCACGGGGGCCATCTTATAAGTGATTGAGGCCCCTTTCACACGGGTGAGATTTCCGCGCGGGTGCAATGCGTGATGTGAACGCATTGCACCCGCACTGAATCCTGACCCATTCATTTCAATGGGGCTTTTCACATGGGCGAATTTTTTCACGCATCAGTTCGCCGTTGTGTGAAAATCGCAGCATGTTCTATATTCTGCGTTTTTCACGCAAGTGCGGATGCAATGCGTGATTTACTGATGGTTGCTAAGAGATGTTGTTTGTAAACATTCAAAACTGATTGCGTGCGGATTTTCCGGAAAGAATCCGGACTGAATCCTTGACGCCCGTGTGAAAGAGGCCTGATAGTATACTATGTGCAAGTGTGTATATACATAGCTGACATAGTCAGTCAGTGATAGTTGTGCACAGGGGTGGCCTTAAAAGGGTTTTCTGACATTTTACTACTGATGACCTATCCTCTGATCCTCTGCCTTCTCAAATAGCTGATCGCGGAGGTGTCGGACCCCCATGATCAGATACTAATGACCTATCCCCTGGATAGGTCATCAATAGTAAAATATCAGAAAACTCCTTTAAGTTCCGAAAGAGCAGAGATATAAGTAGTATTGTAGTACCCGCCTCCAAAACAGAGCTATAGAACACCCATTTGTGCCGGTGATGTCTACAGGCTAACTGCTGCTCACTGTTCCGCCTAGCGTAGTGAGGAGAAGCCCGGTACATCACTGGTAGTAAACAAACTCAACTTGCACTGAGCTATGCAGCACAAAGCGAGGGAGAGCATCAGTGCAAGGAAATGTTCCAATGCTCCACTCATATGTAGTAAAAGAATAGCTTATATCTGGGTTGAACCCTGGAACCCGGAACCCCTTTAAATGAATTTTATTGGGATTTTATGTCATAGACTAACACAAAGTAGCAAGTATGTGTGAAGTGAAAAGAAAATGATACAGGATTTTCTAAATTTTTTATAAATTAAAATCTTGAAAGTGTAACGTGCATTTGTGTTCTGCCCCTGAATACTTTGTAGGACCACCTTTTGCTGCATGTCTTTTGGGGGATTTCTCTACCAGCTTTGTACATCTAGAGGCCAACATTTTTGCTCATTCTTCTTTGCAAAATAGTTGAAGCTCAGTCAGATTTCACATGGAGAGCGTCTGTGAACAGCAATTTTCAAGTTTTGCCACAGATTCTCACTGGGATTTAGGTCTGGACTGCGCCATTCTAACACATAGACACACGCTATTTCATTGTAGCTCTGGCTGTAGGTTTAGGGTCGTTGCTGAAAGGTGAACCTCCATCCCAGTCTGAAGTCTTTTGCAGCCTCTACCAGGTTTCCCTCCAGGATTGCCCTGTATTTAGCTGCATTCATCTTCCCATCAACATTGACCAGCTTCCCTGTCCCCTTGGTTTTCATGGTGCTGCTTGATCACTAATGTTCTCTAATAAACCTCTGAGGCCTTCACAGGACGGCTGTAGTTATACTGAGAATGAATGACCCTATTTACTAATTAGGTGACTTCTGAAGGCAATTGGTCACTGGATTTATCAGAGAAAAGGGGGTAACAATACAAATGCACGTTATACTTTTCAGATTTTTATTAAAAGCCATGTATCATTTTCGTTTCATTTCACGCCTACTCGCTAGTTTTTGTTGGTGTAGCACACAAAATCCCAATAAAATCCAGTTAAGTTTGTGGGTGTAACGTGGAAAAGGTAGTGCAGAAATTACCATTGTTAGGTGAAAACCATAAGGTATCAATTTAGTTAAGTAGAAAGGGTGTTCTCCCACAGAGATGTTTCTCAGAAATCGTTGTGATATTAAGTTGCCAAAAACATCCTCTGAGATCACTGCCAAATTAAATAATTACTTGTTACAGGAAGTTTAGTTACCTCATAACATGACCCCTTATTAATCCTTCATGTTCTCCAGGGATTTGTAGTTTGGTCAATAGGTGGAAAGTCAGCAATAATTCTCTGGATTAACTAGTTCTTCTGTACTTGGGGGTATTATCTTTTCTGGCAACATCACAACAGCTTCTGTTACTTGAATATTTCCATTGAAACTGAATCTGTTCTAGTCTCTAGGGAGAACCTTTTTTTTCAAACAGATCCTCTTGATTTAATTGTATTTTTAAAGGGGTTGTCTGACACCAGAAAATATGTTCATTAAATAAACTTGCTAATATACTCTAATTTTCAAAACTTTATGGATAACCCAATTTCACCAGTTTGAAAGGTTTACCATTTAACTCCATGGCATTTCCTATGCCAGTCTTGATCCCCCAAATGGCTTTTAATAAAGTGGGCGCATCTCTGACAGTCCACTGTATCAGAATCTTAAATCTGTGCCAGGTAGGGGGTGACAGACTTCAGCTATTCAGTCAAAGTAGATCTGGTGGGCTACAGGAGGCTCCATTCCCTCCTGCTAAGTCCACCACTTTTCTCTCCACTTTAGTGAAGTTGCAAGAAGCTCAAAAAGTGACAGATGTGGCATGCGCCATAATGTGTAACTTTTTAACAGCATTTCTGTGGCTTAAAGGGGTTATCCCATGATTAATGTAAATAATGGAAATCGGACATCTTATAGCATGTGAAAATCTCTTTCTAATAAAGCTAGAACCAGCCTTGTACCTCACATGGATCCAGAGATCTCCCTATTCATTGCTCCCATATCAAGCTGCCAGCTCAAGGGGAGTTTTTTTTTTTCTGCTGCAGCTCAGGAGGCGTGTCTCAGCTCTCCCTATCACAGCTCAGGAGGCGTGTCTCAGCTCTCCCTATCACAGCTCAGGAGGCGTGTCTCAGCTCTCCCTATCACAGCTCAGGAGGCGTGTCTCAGCTCTCCCTATCACAGCTCAGGAGGCGTGTCTCAGCTCTCCCCATCACAGCTCAGGAGGCAGTTGAAGAATGAAACTGAGCATGTGCAACATTATTAATGAGCAGGTCAAAGAAATAAGAAATTAAGTGGAACTATACTGCTACATTTTATTGAATACCTCACTGCCTGTACAAAAATTTTAATTACATGCAATTACCAAAGTATTCAGATCCAGGTGCTGGTTTGAAAAATGTAGAATATTTTTCGTGGAACAACCCCTTTAATAAATCTCCCCCATGGTCTATGCTAAGGATTTGGTGACGAGTATCAGAAATAAAACTGAACTCCTATTGCTTTATACCAATATATTAAAGTGGTTATCCAAGAGTATAAAAAGCTCCCCCATATGTTGGGCCCCTCACATTGAATATACTTACCTGGTTCCCTGCGGCGCTCCTGGTCCCCGCACCGCTACTGCTTCTCCCGGTGGTGCGGATGAAAAAATCCGCACACAGGGAGAAGCTGGAGCGGCGCGGGGAGACAGGTAAGTATATTCATTGTCGGGCTCGGCATATGGGGGCCATTTTTATAGTCGATAAGTATTGGCACAGAATGTTGGACCTAAAATGGGGTTTAAAGGTTGAGATTCACGTTAGGCTGACCGGAAATTTCACATTCCATCTAATCCAGAGCAACCATTACACCATTAGGTTGCCCAGCACCATACCCATAGTGATAAATTGTATATCCTGCCCACATGATATCCAAGTGTATAAAGCTTGGGCTTGTATTTTATCTGCTGCCAACACACGCTACAGTAAAATAAGTTTAAGACATTTGTTTTTAGATGGTTTGGACCATGGCAAATGATTTTCCACCCCAGTTCTCTATTATAATTTTATACAACTTTCTGCTCAAGTCACTGATTCTTCAGATGCTTAATGGCCCTGACCGATAACATTGGTAGTACAATCCTGTAGAAATGTGGCCTGATGTACTGAGTCCTATCGTGGTTATTTGCTTTCTTTTTCTTGTACTTCTCAGTATTTTTTAATAACACAACGGCTCTCAAATGATCCCGTGTTTGTATGTGAGGAGGTTATTAAAGCCATATTGAACAGTGCATTGCCAATCTGAAAACATTCTGCTACCTCTTTACAAATTTCTGGAAGCTTAGTATTCTGCCAAAATACAGTATCAAATATGGGTGTATATACATATATAATATTCTATATTTTATTTTATAACACACTGTTGTTTTTGGTGCTTTTTAAGCAACACTACATCATCACCTGGAACAGTTGACTACTGACAACAGCCATTAACACTGTAGGTGACCCTGATACACTGGTCTACCTAGTACAAGGCAGGGAGGGGATGGTGTAGGACACAGTTATAGTCTATGGTACTGTAGCTTTACCATCACTTCCTCAGACTGTACACTAAGCATAGTGCAGATTCTTAACTCTCTGGGAAGGGAAGCAAAAACATCTTTGCAAACATTTTGAATTTGCGGATTTACGGTAGTTAGCATCATCTCTAGCCTCTAGAGCTTTTCTTTGGTAATGGAGAAGGAACGTGTAATTCTTCCATATAATTTCCACATGATTGTCATCTGCCATGTTATCCAGCAATGTCCTGTTTGCCAACAGTGCATGCATCAGAACTGACCTTTGTGTAGATTCATTGGAATTTAAGTAACTAGAAGTGAATGTTAAAAGTAAACTAGAAAAATAGTTGTCAATCTGAAGCAATTTCTGCCTGATTTTGACACAAACTGCTTTGTAGAAATCCTGTAAAGAACAAAGGATTAAAGGGGTCGTCTCACTTCAGCAAGTGGCATTTATCAAGTAGAGAAAGTTAATACAAGGCCCTTACTAATGTATTGTGATTGTCCATATTGCTTCCTTTGCTGGCTGGATTCATTTTTCCATCACATTATACGGTACACTGCTCATTTTCTCTCAAGTGAGACAACCCTTTAATCCGTAGTGATCATTTCCATCCTCCCTAGTGGCCAGCTGAGGGGGTGGGGCTTTGAAAAGGGGCCAGAAATTAACTAATTTGTTTTGTCTTACTGTAGACAGTGCAGATTGGAGAGCCTGTTGATTTAGGGCCCCACATGGGCAGACACAGCAGAAAGTTACTGAGAATTAACCGGATAATTGCTTGAACAGGAGGTGAAAGCTGCATTTACATGGATAATCACCTCTGCTGCTATTTCTTGTCCCATAGGGAATCATTATCCCTGTTTACACAGCACGATCTACTGACCAGAAATGATGATTTAGGTGACTGCACCGGAGAGTGTTTGCTTGTTCATTGAGTTATCGATGGCTCCTTTAGACAGGGCACTTATCAAGAAGGAGCATACCTAGGAACACTTCTTCCTCATAATTTCCCTGATGATTGTTCCATAGAAAAGGGCCTTTACAACAAGACAATGGACAGTGAGGAACATATGGGGGACATGGCGAAGCTTGTAAGATAGACAGAAGAGATTTGTTTATACAGACAGAATAAGATGAATAGAATGGAGGTGATGAACGGATTACTTGCTGGGCTATTTTATTTCTGCATTTTCTGTGTTTAATGGTCCTTTAAAGGTCTTGTGGAGTAATATTGATGACCCATCCTCAGGATAGATCATCATTTCCTGGTCTGCGGAGGTCCAATTCCCAACATCCCCATCTATCAGCTGTTTGAAGGGTTCTCAGTACTCTCATTCACTTGCATGGGACGGAGCAGTTGTAATTACACTGCGCCGATGACGCACAGGTAAACTTGGAAGAGAAAGCAGCGCAAGCACCGAAACCCCTTCAAACATCTACGGGGGTGCAGAACCCTATCAATCTGATATTGATGACTTATCCCCATGTTCAACCAGATAAATGTTTGTCCTTTTAAGAACCAGAAGAAAATGAGTCATGGCTGTTTATGTACAAGGTTACAGATTGTAAACAGAAGGCACTTCCATTGTAATTCCTCAGTCTTGGCCGCTTTTGTTATAAACATTTCCTTTATTCTGACATTCCTCCGAAATGTTATTTTTAGCTGTACTTGGAAATCTTTAAAATGGTCACAATTAACCTCATGACCACAGTATCATCCTCTTCGTTTTTTCTTAAGCATAAGCCTGACAGATGTGTATTAACTCGGCTTTGAGATATCGATGCTCATTTAACACTTGAAATTTGTACCAGTGGCTTTACTTTCTTACTTTGTTTTTAATTTGTAGTTGAAATTGCAATGAAGATTTAATAGGCTATGTAACTGTTTGAAGAGACGCCTTGAAAGCACTAAAATTGGTCTTCACAAGACAGCCCTTTTTGTAATCAAAGTCGAAATGGCAATCGCCCGATTACCATGAGTCTGGCTCCAGAAGCGATCACAAATCAGCAGCGATCGCCAAGGAAACTGACCATCCACACATTTCTCCTGCAATGGTCATGTGAGTCCATGTTAGTGAGACAACCCGCTTAAGGGCTAGTGCAGTTGGGCCCATTCAGCAGTCTTACAAAATTTCAAGCAACGAACAGGAAAATAGTTTGCCATGTATGCCGATGCCCTCTGTGAAGCTCTTTCAAAAATTGGGCACAGTCCTGATGGATTACATGTCACACTTTCATGGAGCTCTGAACTAAGAACAGTCCTGCCTCAAAGTTCTTAGAGGACAGAAAACATTTTCTAGTTTAAGTGCAGATGAACCAGCTAGTTCATTTTTGGCAGAGGATTGCCAAAACCTAACGGGAGCATGTCCTTGTGTCAGGTTTGCATTGATTTGATCCCATGGCAAGAAATACCATAGATCACTGCCCTGTACAATGTTTTGAAATTAGGTTTCCATGATAGTGTTAAGATGGATTTGGGATACATTCACACAACAGTGGAAAACGGAAACGTTATGGCCATTTTTTTTTAACGGACGTCACGTGGCTATTTCCAGAACCATTGCGGAACGTGAACGTGAATAACACCAGTCAAAAAATAGGACATCTCCTATTTTGTCCACTTTCACTGACAGCCCTCATACATCTCAAAGGGGACTTTTTTCATGAAGGCATCCATGAAAAAAATGTTAAAAACGGTGTGACTCTTGTAACTGTTTACTAGCTTACTACTAGTAAATCGGACCATAGAACTATTACCAAAGTTTAGTGGTTGTTTTATTAACTTGGCGAAATCAACACTTTCCTTGTTAGTTGCGGCAGCCATTTTTGCCAAAGTGATAACAGGAAGTGCAGACATATTGTTTGACAACTAAGTTAAGATACAACTTTATTAATCCCCTAAAACAGGGAAATTGCAATGTTGCTCTGTAGTGGCTAGAGTTTGTGTGAAGCTAATTTAAAAGCAATAACCAATATTGCTGCAATTCTTGCTACTTTTACAAACATGGCTGCCCCAACAGAACAGAGAAGTATGAAAAACACGCAATAACCGAACTTTGACTGGAAGTCTAACAGTGGATTTCCTAATGTATCGTTTATGGGGTGGAATATAGAGCAAACCCAATATAAATTTTAGATTTTCAAATTATCGGCCACCTATTATATGACTGCAAAATTTCATCAAATACTAAATAAAATTGGTGTCTTCACCGTATTAACACATCAACGTTGTCCTGCCAGTATCTTACTGTAAATACTGATTCCTGCGCCAAAGCAGACAATGCTTATTGAGTAGCACAGATCTGTTCCATCGTAGACTCTAAAATGGTGTCTATGTGGAGCACACTTTTGAATTGATTGTTTTTCTCATCTTGATTATTTCTCTGTAAATATTTGTAATACTGCCACTCTAATTACTATGTAAGTAACTTTCAACTCTACATTTTTTTTTTTTTCTGAAAGGGGGAAAAAAACTTTTGTGAATGCTTCCAACTTTTCTATGTTCATCTTTCAACAATTGCTTCCTTTGGTTTGTAAATAGAACCCTTTTTAATTAATTTTGCATGTATGTCTGGAATAAGACTGTATATATTCTATGAATAAAATTCAAATCATTTCATTAACCGTGTCTGTTGTCTTAATGAAAAAAAGACATCTTTTTAAGTAGTTTATGAATTATGGGTTTCCAGTGTTTTTAAGTTTTAATTAACAAATGTTAACAGTTATCTCCAAGAAAGAAAAATTCTAATTCCTTCTTAGAAAACTGCAGAGGGACCAATATTCCACGAACCTGTGTTGAAATTCTAGAAAATGTATTGTGCAAGTTGCAGAAGGGCCTTGTTTATCATATTGCTTGAATAAAACTTTGTCATTCTTGAAAAAAAAATAAAAACAAGAATTATGAAACAGGCAACAATAGGGATTAACTGTACGTTAGGAAATAAAGGAGAACCTTTATTGACCTCAAAATATTATCTTAAATGGGTAATCCGAGTTATATATATTGATGACCTATCCTCAAGATAGGTCATCAATATCAGATCGGCGGGGGTCCGACACCCAGCACCCCCGCCGATCAGCTGTTTGAAGAGGAGGCGTGTGCCGTGCCAGCGCTGCCTCCTCTTCATTGTTTACCTGCTCGCCGTAACATACGCAGCAGTGAGCAGGTGCAATTACACCCAAGCCACCCCATTCATTTCAATGGGAAGGCTCGTTCCCATACACTTGTATAGGAGTGATCCGTTCCATTGAAGTGAATGGGACTTGGGTATAATTGGGTATAATTACACCTGCTCACCGCTGCGTATGTTACGGCAAGCAGGTAAACAATGAAGAGGAGGCAGTGCTGGCCCTCTTCAAACAGCTGATCAGCGGGGGTGCCGAGTGTCGGACCCCGGAGGCGCCGATATTGATGACCTATCCTGAGGATGGTTCATCAATAAATATAACTTGGATAATCCCTTTAAGGGAAATATTTGAATTCAGTTTTGCAGTATTCTGTCTTAGCGTACTTTGCACCAAATCTATCAGATGTTGCATAGTGTTTGTTAAACTTGGTATACGCTTTTGTCTAGAAATGTTACTCCAGTTTTTTAGTGAGTTTGTGACTTTTTTTACAACTTTTTTTAAAAAGAATGTAGTGATACTCTGACGAGCAAAAGGATAAAAATGTTTTGAACTTTTGACTTTCAGGCTCCATATCTCACCATCCACTACAGCCTACCGTCATTTTATAGACAATCAACTTGGCTATCTCATACATAAATTAGACTTGCAAGGGTTTAGCATATGATTAGTTATGCAGATTCTTCTCATGTAACTACATTGTTAATGTTTTGCTCCTTGTGGTGGAATAATCTTTTTATTATTGTATACTACAAATTACTATATCTCAGTACAGTACAATAGCTCAGTGTGTTATTAGGTTGATTCCCAAGTGAAAGGTCACTGGTTTGAATCCAAGAGCAGCCATGAGGAAGATTTCCCAAGAAAAGAGAGACGGCATCATCCAGGTCATCAAGAAAATTACCAAACTGCATCATGTGAGTACCGTGACAGTTGGAAGATTACAAAATGAAGTCCATCCATCCATTCCAAAGCCAAGAGTTTGACGTCCAGGCAAAATATCGGAGTCAACAAGTCAGCTCATCACAAGGTCTATCAGTTCTGGCGTGACAAACACGGCAGTGGATGTATCTCATATGCTTTAATAATAGTGAGATTACAGATGTCCATGCAAGCACCGTGCAACACACATTACACAAGTCTGGAATGGTGGCCTGAAGCCTTAACTTCAATATCCATCATAAGTAGCGTTGGCTCAAATTTTCAAAAAAGTACAAACAGTGTACATTAGAATATTGGAAATGGGTGATTTGGAGCTATGAGAAGAAAGTCAATGGATTAGGCTCTGATGGGTGCAAATGGGTCTGGAAGAAACTATGTAAAGGGGCTAACGGATTGAGAAATTGAAGGAACTGTCAAGTTTGGTGGAAGAAGCCTGATATGGGGTTGTTTCACAACCAAGAGTTGGATACTTGATCAGACTCCATGGTGGTCTCAGTGCTGAGTTTTATGCGAGTATCCTACAAGACAAATTACTTTGTACACTTGAGTACTATGGGTATGAAAAGGAAGACCTAGTGTTCCAGCAGGACAACGACCCGAAGCATACATCGAGATTGGCGAAAAAATGGTTCAATGACAATGAAGTAGAGGTGCTGGATTAGTCCCCAGACCTCAACCCAATGGACTTCTGGGTAGAGTAGAAGAAAAAGCTGTATTCGTACCCAGGTCGACTAGAATGTGCGAACATTGGGAACGTATAGAAGAGACCTGGGAACAGATTACGGTCGAGAGATGAATTTTAACTTGAATTTGATCGAGAGCATGTCCAAAAGGATTCAGGCATTATTTAAAGCTAAAGGTGGATTTACAAAATACTAACAAAATAATAAAAATTTAAATTTAGAATTTTTTTGGTGAACAGTAACAATGCAGTTACATTACAAGAATCTGCATACCTAATCATATGCTAAATAGTTGCAAGTCCAATTTATGTATGAGATAGCCAAGATGATTGTCTATAAAATGATGGTAGTCTCACGTTCAAAGCTGCATTGAATGGTGAGATATGGTGCCTGAAAGTCAAAAGGTCAAAACATTGTTACCCTTTTGCTCGTCATAGCTAAGTATTCTCCCTTAACACCCACTTTTTGGTGTAAAGTCACAAAGCTCCAATTTTGTTACCATTCGAAGCCAAAATTCTGGGTTGCATGTGACTATGCGGGAAATTATAATGATGACCACAGTCCCGGCACCCCGCTGATCATCCTGTTTCAGGGAGCCACCATGCTCACCAGAGCTTCTGTGAGTGCTGCAGCCTCCCGGCAGCTTCCCAAGCTCAGCAGCGTACATTGTATAGTGGCTGTGCATGGTATTGCAGCTGAGCCACATTGACTTGAATGGAGCTGAGGTGCAACTAGACTACATGACTGGTGTATGATGACGTCACTAGCCTAGGAAGAGGCCACGACACTTACTGAGTTCATACACCTACTGTAAACCAGAAAAGAAGTTTCAGCTATATTTTTAAAATGAAGATTTGAGATGACTGTTTTGGTCACCCAACCTATATATTTAATTTAAGGATTAGATTACCTTGTTTTTCACTGATAAATGTTACAGGAATGTTTCCTAACATTAATATGTTGGCAGCTGCCTTACTTGAGTTGTATCAGCAGCAGTAGAGATTTGCTTTACAGCAGGTATCTGGGCATAACTATTGACTGCTATGGGAAAGTGTTGTGGGCATGCTCTGTGATGTGTAGGTCAGGTGAGGGAAGCTGTGATGACCCTATCGCCTACAGCAGTGTTTCACAACCTTTTCAGCTTTGGGGCATCCACCGGAGAAAGAAAATTACGGTGAGGAAACTCTACCAAACAGTGATTTACAAAAGATAAAAAAAATACACACTAGCCATAAATCATTGTTTGCTATTAGCAGCTGACTTTTACTTTAAATGGTTGGAAGGGGGGAGAGAAGCCTATATCTTACTGCTTATTTCACAAAAGTTGAATCTGTTGCTGGGGTTTTCAGACTTGCTCCCAGATTATCTTCAACAGAAAGTAGTTAGTTATTCATGTTTTAGGCATGAGACTTTTTGCCCACACAGGCACAACTGCAGCAGCATGCCCACAGCTTTTTAGAGATGGCAGGATATTCTGTCTGGACTGGAAGCCCAAGAAGATCAGCTGGTGCACTGAATTTTATCTTCGGTATTCAATCACCTAACAGTTTACTTATCTATTCTTCATGCAGGGTGAACTGTGCATTTGGAAATTTAGCTGCAAAAAGATTTCTATTCCACCCCTATAACTCAGAGGAGAAAGAAGGGACATACTGCTCCAGGTTTTCTGACAAGGGTTTCAAATGGCTGATTGCTAAATTCTTTATCAGGTCAACTGTCAGTAGCGACCTAAAGATGAAACATCTCTGTACGTGCAGAAAAAAATGTGTTTTCTGAAATTAAAAGCCAGGCGTTTTTTGGCACTATGTTATCCTTTGAGCCCTGTATATCAGTGTTAAGATATTTTGCTATACAGGCTAGGTAATAGAATTTGCAAAAAAAAAAATTCAAGATCTAAAAAGCTTGAAAGTCTTGCTTTATTCTTGAAGAAAAGCAATTGGTTTCAAATGTGTTTTTTGTGCATATTTTCACACAACTAGTCTAATCTTGTTTGATGATAACATTGCTTAATAAATTGAACCTTATCGATAGTGACATTGAGAAATTCTTTTAGAGGGATTTTATAACAGTTTTTCTACTCAATAGATCATCCTGACTCTCAGGACCCCTGCCAATCAGCAGTTTGAGAAGGTAGCAGTGCTTACCTTAGGGCCACAGCCTTCACCAACCGCATTGCGTACATTGTATCGCTGCTGTGCTTGGTTTCGCAGCTCAGCCCCATTGATCTATGGACTTTTCATTGATATCCTGGATAAAGATATTTTATACTGGATTTAGATAAAAAAAAAAACATGTTCTTTAACCCCTTCTATCCCTGGCCTGTTTTCACCTTCCTGCCCAGGCCATTTTTTGCTTATCTGACATGTCACTTTATGTGGTAATAACTTTAGAACACTTTTACTTATCCAGGCCATTCTGAGATTGTTTTCTCGTCACATATTGTGCTTCACAACAGTGCTAAATTTGTGGCAAAATATTTCATTTTTATTTATTAAAAAAAAAACAAATGTAGCAAAATATTTGGAAAAATTTGCAAATTTCCAAATTTCAATTTCTCTACTTTTTAGGACGTGAGAAAGCTTAGAAGTTTAGAAGCCATTTTTCAAAATTTCAACAAAATTTCCAAAACCATTTTTTAAGCACCAATTCAGATATAAAGTGATTTTGAGGGGCTTACGTAATGGAAACCACCCATAAATGACCTCATTTTAGAAACTACACCCCTCAAAATATTTAAAACTGACGTTAAAAACTTTGTTAACCCTTTATGTGTTCTACAAGAATTAAAGGAAAATGGAGGCGAAATTTCAAAATTTCATTTTTATGCAGATTTTTCATGTTAATACGGAAATACCCCATATGTGGTGGTAAACTGCTCTATGGGCATGTGGCAGTGGTCAGCAGGAAAGGAGCGCCATACAGATTTTGGAGGCAGATTTTGCTAGAATGGTTTTTAGGCATCATTTTGTAATTGAGAGACCCTGACGTACCCCTAGGGCGGAAACCCTCAAAAAGTGACCCCATTTTGGAAACTACACCATTCAAAGAATATATTAAGGGGTGTACTGACCACTTTGACCCCCTAAGCATTTTACGGAATTTGGAAACACTCGACTGTGAAATGAAAATAAAATGTTGCTTTAGCCCCAAATTTTTCATTTTCACAAGGGCTAACAGGAGAAAAAGCACCCCATAATTTGTTCCCCATTTTCTCCTGGATACGACAACACCCCATATGTGGTGGTAAACTGCTGTGGGGACGCATGGCAGGACTCAGAACGAAGAAGCGCCATATGGATTTTGCAGCACAGATTTTGATGGATTGGTTTGCGGGTGCCATTGGTTTTTATTTTTTGAGTTATTGTCTTATGTGGGGTCTCATTTTTTGCGGGATGAGGTGACAGTTTCATTGGTACCATTTTGGGGTATATAAGACTTTTAAATCGCTTGGTGTTACACTTTTTGTGAGGGGAGGTGACCAATAAATGGCTGTTTTGTCATAGTTTTTTAAAATTTTTTTACAGCGCTCACCTGAAGGGGAATATAATGTGATATTTTTATACAGCAGGTTGTTACAGACGCAGCGATATTCAATATGTCTAACATTTTTATTTTTGTTAAGTTTTACACATTAGATGCATTTTTGAACAGAATTAAATCTTGTTTTTGTGTTGCTATTTTCTGAGAGCCATATTTTCTTTTATTTTTCGGGTTATTGTCTTAGGTAGGGTCTCATTTTTTGCGGTATGAGATGATGGTTTGATTAGTACCATTTTGGGGTACATACGCTTTTCTAATCGCGCAGTATTACACTTTTTGTGAGGCAAGAGGAAAAAAATGGCTGTTTTGGCATTGTTTTTTAAAAAATTTTTTACAGCATTCACCTGGGGGGCCATCTCATGCAATTTTTTTTATAGAGCAGGTTGTTTCAGAGGTGGCAATACCCAATATGTCTAACATTTTTATTTTTGGTAAGTTTTACACAGATGCATTTTTGAAAAAAATCTTTTTTTTGTGTTGCCATTTTCTGAGAGCCATTTTTTTTTTTTTTTGGATGATGGTTTGATTGGTACAATTTTGGGGTAAATACGCCTTTTTGATCGCCTGCTATTACACTTTTTGTAAGGAAAGGTGACCAAAAAATGGCTGTTTTGGCACTTTTTTTTTTTTACTGCGTTCACCTGGCGGGGTGGATAATGTGATATTTTTATAGAGCTGGTTGATACAGACGCGGCGAACCCTAATATGTCTACTTTTCTTTTTTTCACAATTTTTTTAACTTTATTTTGGGAAAACTGCACTTTTTTATTTTACTTGAAACTTTTATTCCTTTTTTAACTTTCTTTTTTTTAACTTTTTTAACTTTTTTACCACATTTTTTTAACTTTTGGGGGTCAGATCCCCTTTACAATGCATCACAATACTTCTGTATTGTAATGCATTGGTTGTAAGTGTATTATTCACAGTAATACACTTACAGCCTTCTGCCTGTGAGATCCAGGGGGCTGGATCTCACAGGCTTCTGTAGATGGCAGCCGGATGCCTAAGGAAGGCATCGGGCTGCCATCCAAGCCATCGTGTCCCCGTCACAGCAGCGAGGGAACCCGATGGACTCCCCTACACGCCGCACACATTGCATGTGCCACGGTCAGCGCTGTCTGATGTAACTTGAGGGTCTGAGGAGGAATGGAGGTGTGATGGGGGTCTGCTCTGAGGTCTGAGGAATAATGGGGGTCTAATACAGAGGTTTGATGGCCCTTTTAGGTCTGATCTGAGGTCTGATGGAGGTTGAGGGTTTGTTCTGAGGAGGAATGGGGTCTGATTCAGCAGTCTGGTGGAGCTTTGGGGGTCTGATCTCAGGTCTGATGAAGCCTAGGTGTCTGATCAGAGGTCTGATGAAAATTATTTTTTTCTTATTTCCCACCTCTATATCTTAGGTGCATATTATGAAGCAGAAATGCGTAACTCCTGGTGAATGGCTGTCTCTCAGTGATTTGAAATGTAACCCTGACCTCATAGTAAAGGAAGCAGGTAAAGGTGGCACAACCATTGTTCTTAATGCAGGTTTATATAAAAAATAAAATGAGGCTATTTCGAATGATCCAGATACATATCGAGTATTAGATGATTAGGTGTGACCCCACACCTGGCTTCCTCCGCAAACTGGATAGAGTTTTGGAGGAAGGTCTATATATATATTTGTAAGTTCAGACAGACAACTTGCTGAGTTTCTCTTGTGGATTCTCCTGTCGCCCTAGTCTTCCACTCTCTCCTCAAAATCTATAAACCCATTTTCTTGCCCCCTATACATCCAATTGTGTTGAGTAATGGATCTTTGGAAGAGCAACTAGAAGAACGGGCTGACCATTATCTGCAACCTGTACTTTGTAAATTACCCACTTAAGGGATACTAAGCATATATTTGGCCTAATGCATAATATGATATGGGAGGAGGAGTTCAGTTGGGTCACATGTGATGTGGTAGCACAGGGATTAGCAACCTTTGGCACTCCAGGTGCTGTGAAACTACAACTCCCAGTATGCAACCTTACTTGGATGTTCTTGTAACTCCCACAGAAGTGAAAGGAGGATTCTGGGAGTTGTAGTTTCAGAACAGCTGGAGTGCACAAGGTTGCTGATTCCTGTGGTAGCACTTTACTCTTCAGTCCTGCTGACTTGGGTGTAATGTGTTTGCAACATCACTTGGACACAAACAGCACATATGATCCAGAATGAAAGGAGTTCTTATATATATGTCCACCCAATTCTTACTCCAAAATAATTTGAGAGGGCCTCTATAGGGCAGAAATATTTGCCGTTGTTTGCAAATATTTGTATGGCTAGTTTGGAGGCTCACTACATATTTTCTCCTTCCAGTCCTTTGATTTCCTCCATAATCTAGCTAGCCCGTTTTATTGACAACCTTCTGGTCAAATGGAAGGATTCTGAGGTCAGTTTCCATGATTTTGTAAAGCACATTAATTAAAATCATGTGAATTTAAAATCTACAGCCAGTTTTTCAAGACAAAGTATTTCTTTCCCAGACATTAAACTTAGTGGTCACAATAATTGGGTACAGGTTGAACCATTTAGCAAGGAAACATTAAAAAGATTATTCAAAAATACATGCCTTCATTAGTTAAGGATAGGGATTAAATTTTCTGCAAGATGGGCCTCTACTTTGGGTTGTCTTATGTGTAAGCCTCTTTCTAGACAAATCTAAAAAGAAAAAAAGAATAAATCGTTGCTTTCTTATAGGGGTAGTTACAAATGTGGTCTTAAAAGCAGATTCAAATTTAGAAAATATTGAATTTTTTCAAATTTTCAGTAACTTTTTTTTTAATATAAAGGTAAAACATATTGACTCAAATATACCATTAACATAATGTACAATGTGTCATGAGAAAACTGTCAGCGTTCCAAAGTTATTGTCACATAAAATGACACGTCAGATTTGCAAAATTAGGCTTGGTCAGGAAGGGGGCAAAATACATGGTGTGGAAGTGGTTAAGAAACATTTCTGCTTTATCAATTCACTCCTTTCACTGAATCATATGAATTTCTATGTATCTTGAGAAATAAGATGTGACATACACGGTTGTTATATGACTGCCCATTTACATTAAATTTATAAAAATCAATATTCTATGTAGTTAGAATGTGGACAGAATTTTGTAAAAATATTCTTTACAAAAGAAAACCATCTGAGTTCTGTGGAAGTGTTTTTTGAATGTTATCACACAATTCTGAAGACAAGGTCTCATTCAGGTTTGTTTTTTTTTTTAGAACTGATTAAAGGGAAATTCTAGAGGATGCACTTTGTTAGTTGATAAGGTTCAAATGTCCACATGTTTTCCTGTGGGAATACACGTAGGAAAGCTATAAAGACACTTAATCAAGATGCCTCGGCACTACCCAAAGAAAAAATATAAAACGTGGAGAGTTCACAGGCACACACAGATAACCTTTAATACTTCAACAACTATATACCAGATTCTCCGATAATACCAAAAGACTTACCACATATAAATTATCTTCCATATGCTATCAAGAATTATCAGACAAGATTTTATTAAACAAAATAAAATAAAATAAAAAATAAATATATATATTTATAATTAATACCCAATTCAATATCCTATACAATAAAAACTATAAAACCAATGATAAAGTGACTGGGTCCACAAATATATTGTAAACTGATCATTAAAACGAATCTGTATATTACATACATTCCCCCTGTATTATATATAGTAATAGCCTTCTAAATCTAATATATGGGAATGTGAACGTCAATATACCAACATGGGATAGATCAATGCTCACTATAATACAATGCAAGTACGTCCAATGTACTGTATATACTAAACAAATAAATGTAGCATTAAACAAGATCTATAAGCATACACATGATGCCCGGCTATTGGATATAAAGTATCTAACCAGACTGTGACATATCAGAAGTAGGAACCAGGATCTCCCTCAGGTACAGCATTGCACCATTCCCCCTTCCTTCTCCACCCCACGTCCCGACTCATGACATAGAGTACCCTCTGATTGCTCACTTCTCTGCCACCATCTTTAAAATGGGAAAACAGAATTATTGCTCATATGTATCCTCATTGTGATAAAGAGATCATTATTACCCCATAATTACAATTAGAGATGAGCGAGCATGCTCGTCCGAGCTTGGTGCTCGTTCGAGTATTATGGTACTCGTAAGTACTCGCTGCTCAGACGAGTATCTCGCCATGCTCAAGGAAATGGCAACTTCCGCATTGTGCATTTTTGACGCCTATAAACTCAGCCAATCACAAGCCAGGAGACTCTGCGGTACACCCAGCATCACGTGGGGCCCTTACATGTCGATAGCAGGGGTTGGCTGGCCTGATCAGGTGACCCTGGAATATACTAGTGACTGCCCGCGGTGCTCGGCTCAAATGCTATCTGGATGTCGTTAGGGATAGAGCTGCTGCGTTTCAGGGAGAGTGTTAGGGCCTGGATTTAGTTCTTTGTTAGGCAGGAGTGATCTGAAAAGAACCCAACAGCCCTTCTAAGGGCTACAAGAAAATTTTTTTTGTCTCCTGGCTGGGCTGGCTGGCTGGCACTAGTAGTGCAGCTATCGCCATATATAACCCTTTTTTTTTTTATTGTTATATCTCAGTGATACAAATTCATTTCATACAGCAGTGTGGAACCATTCTGTGTGTCACAGTTCAGCTGTCCACTCACCACAAACCACAATCCGTATTTTCTGTCCAGGTGACCCATACTGTACGTCATGTAATCAAATACAGTCTTTTGCTTTCACTGATAAAGCTACATTACAAAAATCTCTGTGCGACATTTGTCTGGGTTGCAGTCAAAATAGCCACAGTCAGCAGGGGCTGAGTTTGCTCTCTGATAGTTTCTGCACATCACGTTAAAAAAAAATATATGATTTAAAAAAGGGGGGAATATATAAGTGGCTCACCAAATAACAATATGGATTTGAGGTGCTGCGTATCCCCAGCTGTACCCCCAGCTATATAAATGTACAGAGTTAATGAGTAGAAGTTGGATGCGCACACTCAGCCTTTGGTTTCATGAAATGAATATGGTTATGAAAAATAATGTATATACTCTCATATGTATAAACTCTTAATCAAATAATAAACCGGGTTAAAACAGTTTAAAAAAAAGGTATATTTAATTAGTCTCAGGTAAAAATAGAAATAGATTAAAAAAGGTATATTTAATTAGTCTCAGGTAAAAATAGAAAAAATAAAAAATAAAAAAAATAATAAGAAAATAGAAAAAGGATAAAAAAGGATAAAAATGGATGTATACGTATATGTCCCTTACATGTACTTAATATGTACAATAGTAGTTATTGGATACGATTATGTGGATGATGTAAAAGATATCACATCCATATAAGTCAATTATGGATCCTCAGAGAAAGCAATCTAGCAAGCAAACAAATGTGGTTGTCAGTACGTTACCCTCCGGAGTAAAAAGCCTCTTTGTTCTTGTGTTGATGGCTCCGTACAGCGTTGGAATTGTGGTTGTCCTTCTTGATTTGCTGCGGTCCAGGAGGGTTCTCTCTTTCTTGGTGTTCCGATACAGTAGCTGGTGCGGCGTCCCACGTGGGTTCCCGCGTGTTACAGGTTACTTGGCGCCCAAATTCAAATAGCCGTCTCTACTTGCGGCGTGAGTGTCTCCAAATATAGTTCTTTTCAAGGAGGAATATTTGGCCAAGGAGGAGAGAGAGAAAAGAGAAGAGGTGATCCAAATGAGTTGTATAATGTAGATTTCACAATAAACTTTTATAGCTTATTTTCACATGGGCGTATGGTGCTCCTGTGATATCGATGTCCTCAAGGGGTCCACAGAAATAAACTAAACGCGTTTCGGGGCTTGCCTTGCCCCTGCCTCAGTAGTCTGAAAATATATAATATATATATTAAAAAATATATAAAAAAAAGAATATATAAAAAAATAGTTTTTTTGTTGTTTTATCTTAGTGATACAAATCCATTTCACACAGCTGTGTGTAACCATTCTGTGTGTCACAGTTCAGCTGTTCAGTCACCACAATCCGTATTTTCTGTCCAGGTGACCCATTCTGTACGTCACGTCAGTGAAAAAGGTCTTTTGCTCTCACTTATACAGCTACATTAGAAAAATCTCTGCGACATTTGTCTGGGTTGCAGTAAAATAGCCACCGTCAGCAGGGGCTGAGTTTGCTCTCTGATAGTTTCTGCACGTCACGTTAAAAAAAAATATATATATATATATAAAAAAAAAATATAAAAAAAAAATAAAACAACAAAAAAACTATTTTTTTTTATATATCTCAGTGATACAAATCCATTTCACACAGCTGTGTGTAACCATTCTGTGTGTCACAGTTCAGCTGTTCAGTCACCACAATCTGTATTTTCTGTCCAGGTGACCCATTCTGTACGTCACGTCAGTGAAAAAGGTCTTTTGCTCTCACTTATACAGCTGCATTACAAAAATCTCTGTGCGACATTTGTCTGGGTTGCAATTAAGCAGACCAAGTCTGCCTAATCTAATAGTTTCCGTGTAATTGCTCTATACTGCACGGTACGTAATAACATAAGTAATTTTGCTCTAACTTATCCACCTATATACAAAGCACAATCCGTATTTTCTGTCCAGGTGACCCATTCTGTACGTCACGTCAGTGAAAAAGGTCTTTTGCTCTCACTTATATAGCTGCATTACAAAAATCTCTGTGCAACATTTGTCTGGGTTGCAATTAAGCAGACCAAGTCTGCCTAATCTAATAGTTTCCGTGTAATTGCTCCATACTGCACGGTACGTAATAACAGACGTAATTTTGCTCTAACTTATCCACCTATATATTTTCTTGTTCAGATTGAACAAGTTTGTGGGTTTGTTTATTTTTTTATATAATACACTTATATACAGAAAATGTTGAACCCCAGGGCTAAGGGACGAGGGCGTGGGCATTCAATTATTGCAGGGGGCAGAGGCCGTGGTCCTGGGCAGGGTGAGACAGTACCTCCTGATGAGGGAGCAGGGGAACGCCGCAGAGCTACACTCCCTAGCTTCATGTCTCAACTTACAGGGACACGTGGTAGAGGACAGTTGAAACCACAACAGTGCGAACAGCTGATGTCGTGGATTGCGGACAATGCTTCAAGTAATTTGTCCACCAGTCAGTCTTCCACGCAGTCCACCCATGTTACCCAAGGGAGCACCCCTCTGGCTCCTCCACCTCAACCTCCTTCCCCCCAGTCTGCCCCCTCCCAGGAAAATTTGGAATGCGATCTGGCATACTCTGAGGAACTGTTTTCTGGACCCTTCCCAGAGTCACAAACCACTTCTCAGGTTGCTGCTGACCTCGTTCCCGATGCCCAAGTTTTCCAACTGTCGCAGTTTGTGGGTAATGATGATGATGACAATGTTGACTTAGTGGAAGAAGTTTGTAAAGAGGTGTTGGACGATGAGGAGACACGGTTGTCAGACAGTGGTGAAGTTGTTGTCAGGGCAGGAAGTCCGAGGGGGGAGCAGACTGAGGAATCGGAGGATGACGAGGTGACTGACCCAAGCTGGGTTGATAAGCTGACTGAAGACAGTGCTTCTGAGGCGGAGGCGAGTGCTGCACCAGAACAGGTTGTAAGAGGCAGTGGTGTGGCCAGAGGGAAAA
>ONZH01019399.1:0-21663 GCA_900303285.1 Rhinella marina | reverse complement strand
ATGAGTACGACATCGCCGAGGACATCTCACGGACATCTGTCTGAACCGTGGCCCCATGGTGTCTACTCATTGGGCGCCACGTGGAGCTCAACACCCGCATCCATGGTGGTGACCCTAATGGCGAAAGAGCAGGAACCTGAGCCAGAGCAGCCCCAGGTGTGACCACCGACCACGGTCCTGGATGTCAGTAGCCACGTCTGACCCTTCTGGGTTTCATCCCGTGGAGCAGTTACTCGTTCTCCATTGTTTCCTACCCTCTCTACCTCTTGTAGTCCCTTTGGTCGCCCTCTTCTCCATTAGATTGGTGCAGTTTGGCCCGGACGGCCCCGGCTGCTGAGTGGATGAAGGTGATTTTACAGGAATATTAACTTTCTAAATTCTCGGATTAAAAACAACTTCCTGCCGTTCACAGACCGCCGAGCCGATGACGTCCGTGATAATAAGTAAACGTGTCACAGCCTGCCAGTAATGGTTACTGGAGGAACAGCCCTGACCACGGGCTCCAGCCACCCGCTGATAAAACTGCAGAGCGAGCCCAATAATGCCGCCACATAGTGAAGTACCGCAACACAGCCCTGTGCCGCAACACGTAGAAACCACGTCATAGGTGAATCCTCCTACGATGTATCTACCTCACCTACCTGAGGTGTATGGACAGCGTAACCCTACAGCACCACTTACCTGTGCACATTGTGAGCGCTCTTACAGTACAGACCTCCGCAGTGTGAGCGCTCTTACAGTACAGACCTCCGCAGTGTGAGCGCTCTTACAGTACAGACCTCCGCAGTGTGACCGCTCTTACGGTACAGACCTCCGCAGTGTGAGCGCTCTTACGGTACAGACCTCCGCAGTGTGACCGCTCTTACGGTACAGACCTCCGCAGTGTGACCGCTCTTACGGTACAGACCTCCGCAGTGTGAGCGCTCTTACGGTACAGACCTCCGCAGTGTGACCGGCTCTTACGGTACAGACCTCCGCAGTGTGACCGCTCTTACAGTACAGACCCCGCAGTGTGAGCGCTCTTACACGTACAGACGCTCTGCTGTGTGACCGCTCTTTACGGTACAAACCTCCGCAGTGTGAGCGCTCTTACGGTAACAGACCTCCGCAGTGGTGATCGCTCTTACGGTACAGACCTCCGCAGTGTGACCGCTCTTACGGTACAGACCTCCGCAGTGTGAGCGCTCTTACGGTACAGACTCCGCAGTGTGATCGCTCTTACGGTACAGACCTCCGCAGTGTGACCGCTTACGGACAGACCTCCGCCAGTGTGAGCGCTCCACAGACCGCCGTGTGAGCGCTCTTACGGTACAGACCTCCGCAGTGTGAGCGCTCTTACGGTAGCAGACCTCCGCAGTGTGAGCGCTCTACGGTACAGACCTCCGCAGTGTGAGCGCTCTTACGGTACAGACTCCGCAGTGTGAGCGCTCTTACGGTACAGACCTCCGCCAGTGTGAGCGCCTTACGGTAGTACAGACCTCCGCAGTGTGAGCGCTCTTACGGTACAGACCTCCGCAGTGTGAGCGCTCTTACAGACAGGTACACAGACCTCCGCAGTGTGACCGCTCTTACAGTACGACCTAACCGCAGTGTGACCGCTCTTACGGTACAGAACCTCCGCAGTGAGCGCTCTTACGGTACAACCTCCGCAGTGTGGCTCTTACGGTACAGACCTCCGCAGTACAGTACAGACCTCCGCAGTGTGAGCGCTCTTACAGTACAGACCTCCGCAGTGTGTGACGCTCTTACGGTACAGACCTCCGCAGTGTGGACCGCTCTTACGGTACAGACCTCCGCAGTGTGACCGCTCTTACGTACAGACCTCCGCAGTGTGACCGCTCTTACGTTTACGGTACAGACCTCCGCAGTGTGACCGCTCTTACGGTACAGACCTCCGCAGTGTGACCGCTCTTACGGTACAGACCTCCGCAGTGTGAGCGCTCTTACGTACAGACCTCCGCAGTGTGAGCGCTCTTACAGTACAGACCTCCGCAGTGTGACCTTAGCTCTTACAGTACAGACTCCGCAGTGTGAGCGCTCTTACGGTACAGACCTCCGCAGTGTGACCGCTCTTACGGTACAGACCTCCGCAGTGTGAGCGCTCTTACGGTACAGACGCAGTGTGCGCCTTACGGTACAGACCTCCGCAGTGTGACGCTCTTACGTACAGACCTCCGCAGTGTGAGCGCTCTTACGTACAGGACCTCCGCAGTTGTGAGCGCTCTTACACGGTACAGACCTCCGCAGTGTGACCGCTCTTACGGTACAGACCTCCGCAGTGTGAGCGCTCTTACGGTACAGACCTCCGCAGTGTGAGCGCTCTTACGGTACAGACCTCCGCAGTGTGAGCGTACGTACAGACCTCGCAGTTGACCTACGGTACAGACTCCGCAGTGTGAGCGCTCTTACGTACAGACCTCCGCAGTGTGAGCGCTCTTACGGTACAGACCTCCGCAGTGTGAGCGCTACTTACGACAGTACAGACCTCCGCAGTGTGAGCGCTCTTACGGTACAGACCTCCGCAGTGTGAGCGCTCTTACAGTACAGACCTCCGCAGTGTGAGCGCTCTACGGTACAGACCTCCGCAGTGTGACCGCTCTACGGTACAGACCTCCGCAGTGTACCGCTCTTACAGTACAGACCTCCGCAGTGTGAGCGCTCTTACAGTACAGACCTCCGCAGTGTGAGCGCTCTTACGGTACAGACCTCCGCAGTGTGACCGCTCTTACAGTACAGACCTCCGCAGTGTGGAGCGCTCTTACAGTACAGAGCGCTCTTACAGTACGGTCCGCAGTGTGAGCGCTCTTACAGTACAGACCTCCGCAGTGTGAGCGCTCTTACAGTACAGACCTCCGCAGTGTGAGCGCTCAGTGTGACAGTACAGACCTCCGCAGTGTGACCGCTCTTGACAGACGCTCTTACAGTACAGACCTCCGCAGTGTGACGCTCTTACGTACAGACCTCCGCAGTGTGAGCGCTCTTACAGTACAGACCTCCGCAGTGTGAGCGCTCTTTACAGTACAGACCTCCGCAGTGTGAGCGCTCTTACAGTACAGACCTCCGCAGTGTGAGCGCTCTTACAGTACAGACCTCCGCAGTGTGAGCGCTCTTACAGTACAGACTCCGCAGTGTGAGAGCCTCTTACAGTACAGACCTCCGCAGTGTGAGCGCTCTTACAGTACAGACCTCCGCAGTGTGAGCGCTCTTACAGTACAGACCTCCGCAGTGTGAGCGCTCTTACAGTACAGACCTCCACAGTGTTGAGCGCTCTTACAGTACAGACCTCCGTAGTGTGACCGCTCTTACAGTACAGACCTCCACAGTGTGACCGCTCTTACAGTACAGACCTCCGCAGTGTACAGTACAGACCTCCGCTCTCTTACAGTACAGACCTCCGCAGTGTGAGCGCTCTTACAGTACAGACCTCCGCAGTGTGAGCGCTCTACGACCTACAGTACAGACCTCCCACAGTGTGAGCGCTCTTACGGTACAGACCTCCGCAGTGTGAGCGCTCTTACGCAGTATCTTACATACAGACCTCCGCAGTGTGAGCGCTCTTACAGTACAGACCTCCGCAGTGTGAGGCTCTTACGTACAGACCTCCGCAGTGTGAAGCGCTCTTATGGTACAGACCTCCACAGTGTGACCGCTCTTACGGTACAGACCTCCGCAGTGTGAGCGCTCTTACAGTACAGACCTCCGCAGTGTGAGCGCTCTTACAGTTACAGACCTCCGCAGTGTGACCGCTCTTACGGTACAGACCTCGCAGTGTGAGCGCTCTTACAGTACGGACCTCTGCAGTGTGAGCGCTCTTACAGTACGGACCTCCGCAGTGTGACGCTCTTACAGTACAGACCTCCGCAGTGTGAGCGCTCTTACAGTACAGACCTCTTACGTACACCTCCGCAGTGTGAGCGCTCTTACAGTACAGACCTCCGCAGTGTGAGCGCTCTTACAGTACAGACCTCCACAGTGTGAGCGCTCTTACAGTACAGACCTCCACAGTGTGAGCGCTCTTACAAGTACAGACCTCCACAGTGTGAGCGCTCTTACAGTACAGACCTCCGCAGTGTGAGCGCTCTTACAGTACAGACCTCCACAGTGTGAGCGCTCTTACAGTACAGACCTCTGCATTGTGACTGCTCTTACAGTACAGACCTCCGCAGTGTGACCCGCTCTTACAGTACAGACCTCCGCAGTGTGAGCGCTCTTACAGTACTGACCTCCACAGTGTGAGCGCTCTTACAGTACAGACCTCCGCAGTGTGAGCGCTCTTACAGTACAGACCTCCACAGTGTGAGCGCTCTTACAGTACAGACCTCTGCAGTGTGAGCGCTCTTACAGTACAGACCTCCGCAGTGTGAGCGCTCTTACAGTACAGACCTCCACAGTAGGGATGCAACCATTACTTGATTAATTTAAGTAACTCGACTTGGAAAAATCTTTGATGCAACTTTTTTGCATTGAGGATTTGTTTGTGCCATGTGACCACGGAGCGTCAGTGAAGCGCTTGCTATTTCTCACACTCCGTGGTCTCCCGTCGGCCGGCACCGCGCTGCACTGGATCCTGATGTACACACATCATCAGGACATAGGACATGTAACCGCGCACTATGACCCGATGCTGTGTGATGTCAGGTCCCAGTGCAGACCGCGAAGAGGAGCCAAGCAGAGCTGTGGAGTGTCGGCAGAGCCACTACGGGAAAGGGTAGTATGTCACTGGTGCTGGGGACTGATGGGCTAGGAGCGGGAGATAGTGCCACTGTGGGACTGAATGATGGCACAGAGAACTGATGGCACTGCAGGGAGCTGATGGCACTGGGGGAGCTGATGGTACAGAGGACTGATGGCACCGAGGGGAGCCTTTGGCACTGGGGGAGTTGATGGCACAGAGGAGTGATAACACTAGGGGGAGCGGATGGAACAGAAGACTAATGGCACTGGGGAAGTTGATAGCACAGAGTAGAAATGGCACTAGGGGAGCTGATGGCACTGGGGTGACCGCTCTTCCTCCACCTTACAGTGTCCGCTCCACCTTACAGTGACCGCTGCTCCTCCACATTATAGTGTCCGCGTCCTCCTCCCACCTTACAGTGTCCGCTCCACCTTACAGTGACCGCTCCTCCTCCACCTTACAGTGACCACTCCTCCTCCACCTTACAGTGTCCGCTCCACCTTACAGTGACCGCTGCTCCTCCACCTTACAGTGTCCGCTCCTCCTCTACCTTACAGTGTCCGCTCTTACTCCACCTTACAGTGTCCGCCCCTCCTCCACCTTACAGTGACCTCTCCTCCTCTACCTTACAGTGTCCGCTCCTCCTCCACCTTACAGTGACCGCTCCCCCTCCACCCAACAGTGTCCGCTCCTCCTCCACCTTACAGTTACAGCTGCTCCTCCACCTTACAGTGCTGCTCTCCTCTACTTACAGTGTCCGCTCCTCCTCCACCTTACAGTTACAGCTGCTCCTCCACCTTACAGTGTCCGCTCCTCCTCCACCTTAACGTGTTCCGCCTCCTCCTCCACCTTCAGTGTCCGCTCACCTTACAGTGACCGCTGCTCCTCCACCTTACAGTTACAGCTGCTCCTCCACCTTACAGTGTCCGCTCCTCCTCTACCTCACAGTGTCCGCTCCTCCTCCACCTTACAGTGTCCGCTCCTCCTCGACCTTACAGTGTCCGCTTCTCCTCCACCTTACAGTGTACACTCCTCCTCCACCTTACAGTGTCCGCTCCACCTTACAGTGACCGCTGGCTCCTCCACCTTACAGTGTCCGCTCCTCCTCCACCTTACAGTGTCCGCTCCTCCTCCACCTTACAGTGTCCGCTCCTCCTCCACCTTACAGTGTCCGCTCCACCTAACAGTGACCGCTCCTCCTCCACCTTACAGTGAACGCTCCTCCTCCACCTTACAGTGACCGCTGCTCCTCCTCCACCTACAGTGACCGCTCCTCCTCCACTCTACAGTGACCGCTACTGCTCCACCTTACAGTGACCGCTTCTCCTCCACCTTGCAGTGAACGCTCCTCCTCAAACTTACAGTGACCGCTGCTCCTCCTCTACCTTACAGTGACCGCTCCTCCTCCACTCTACAGTGACCGCTACTGCTCCACCTTACAGTGACCGCTCATCCTCCACCTTGCAGTGACCGCTTCTCCTCCACCTTACAGTGACCGCTCCCCCTCCCCTTACAGTGACCGCTCATCCTCCTCCACCTTACAGTGACCGCTCCTCCTCCACCTTACAGTGACCGCTCCTCCTCCTCCACCTTACAGTGAACGCTCCTCTCCACCTTACAGTGACCGCTCCTCCTCCACTTTACAGTGACCGCTCATCCTCCACCTTACAGTGACCGCTCCCCTCCACCTTACAGTGACCTCTCCTCCTCCACCTTACAGTGACCACTGCTGCCTCCTCCACCTTACAGTGACCTCTTCTCCTCCACCTTGCAGTGACCGCTGCTCCTCCTCCACCTTACAGTGATCGCTGCTCCTCCTCCACCTTACAGTGACCGCTCCTCCTCCACCTTACAGTGACCGCTCATCCTCCACCTTACAGTGACCGCTCATCCTCCACCTTACAGTGACCGCTCCTCCTCCACCTTGCAGTGACCGCTCCTCCTCCACCTTGCAGTGACCGCTCCTCCTCCACCTTACAGTGACCGCTGCTTTTCCTCCACCTTACAGTGACCACTGCTCCTCCTCCACCTTACTGTGACCGCTCCTCCTCCACCTTACAGTGACCGCTCCTCCTCCACCTTACAGTGACCGCCCCTCCTCCACCTTACAGTGACCGCTCCTCCTCCACCTTACAGTGACCGCTCATCCTCCACCTTACAGTGACTGCTGCTCTTCCTCCACCTTACAGTGACCACTCCTCCTCCTCCTTACTGTGACCGCTCCTCCTTCACCTTACAGTGACCTCTCCTCCTCCACCTTACAGTGTCCGCTCCACCTTACAGTGACCGCTGCTCCTCCACCTTACAGTGACTGCTCGCCCATTTATTTTTTTTCTCGCTCCCTTTTGTCTGGGACATTAAGTGGTGGTTGCGGAGCTCGCTCTTTTTTTGGAGACATAGTTTTTTGTGTCCTTTGAGTCATTAATGGAGTGACACATGAGGAGTGACGTCTGCGCTAGGGGTGCATCCACTGTGACCTCTGCGGTGACCCCTTTATATAACCCCTGACTCACATCCTGGAATCGTTCCATGACTGCACACCCACAGCTGGGACACGGGATTCCACCGGATGTGCCTCGCGGGCTGAATACCCCTAAGCGCTCTCATATTTTCTGTCAGTCAAGCGGCTCGTTCTGGACGCCTTTCCCTA
Source organism: Rhinella marina (assembly GCA_900303285.1). Classification (NCBI taxonomy): domain Eukaryota; kingdom Metazoa; phylum Chordata; class Amphibia; order Anura; family Bufonidae; genus Rhinella; species Rhinella marina. The sequence continues at coordinate 14,338 of ONZH01019399.1, read as the reverse complement.
AGGACACAGCCGCTGACATGTAGAAGAGCGCGAGGCCACGTTTCCCAGTCTGACATGTAGGCGAGCGCGAGGCCACGTTTCCCAGTCTGACATGTAGGCGAGCGCGAGGCCACGTTTCCCAGTCTGACCTGTAGAAGAGCGCGAGGCCACGTTTCCCAGTCTGACCTGTAGAAGAGCGCGAGGCCACGTTTCCCAGTCTGACCTGTAGAAGAGCGCAAGGCCACGTTTCCCAGTCTGACCTGTAGAAGAGCGCGAGGCACGTTTCCCAGTCTGACCTGTAGAAGAGCGCAAGGCCACGTTTCCCAGTCTGACCTGTAGAAGAGCGCGAGGCCACGTTTCCCAGTCCGACCTGTAGAAGAGCTCGTTTCGGGTTGTATTGAGTATATTGTGGCAGTAGTGGGCGGACAGTAGACGGTGCGATGTGTCACTCTCAGTAGATCCACAGATATGTAAGTCCACAGTTTAATAAGCTGCGCCCTCTTTCTGTCACCAGACACCTTGTAAATTGTAGAGCAGCAGTAACCAGTGTGGACACACTGCGGGACTGAGAAGGGAAAGAGCGCAACCTGATACAGGGACAGAGGGGCACAACCGACCTGATCCGTACAGGGACAGAGGGGCACACCCGGCCCTTATCCGTACAGGGACAGAGGGGCACACCCGGCCTATCCGTACAGGACAGGGCACACCCGACCTGATCCGTACAGGGAACAGAGGGGCACACCCGACCTTATCCGTACAGGGACAGAGGGGCACACCCGACCTTATCCGTACAAGGACAGAGGGGCACACCCGACCTTATCCGTACAGGGACAGAGGGGCACACCCGACCTGAATCCGTACAGGGACAGAGGGGCACACCCGACCTGATCCGTACAGGGGACAGAGGGGCACACCCGACCTGATCCGTACAGGGACAGAGGGGCACACCCGACCTGATCCGTAGGGGCACACCGACCTGATCCGTACAGGGACAGAGGGGCACACCCGACCCTGATCCGTACAGGGACAGAGGGGCACACCCACCTGATCCGGGGACAGACACCCCGGCCTTATCCGTACAGGGACAGAGGGGCACACCCGACCTGATCCGTACAGGGACAGAGGGGCACACCCGACCTGATCCGTACAGGGACAGAGGGGCACACCCGACCTGAATCCGTACACCGACCTGGACAAGAGGGGCACACCCGACCTTGATCGTACAAGGGACAGAGGGGCACACCCGACTGATCCGTACAAGGACAGAGGGGCACACCCGACCTGATCCGTACAAGGACAGAGGGGCACACCCGACTTACCTACAGGGACAGAGGGGCACACCCGACCTGATCCATACAGGGACACCCGACCTGATCGTACAGGGACAGAGGGGCACACCCGACCTTATCCGTACAGGACAGAGGGGGCACACCCAACCTGATCCGTACAGGGACAGGGGCACAACCCGACCTTATCCATACAGGAACAGAGGGGCACACCCGACCTGATCCGTACAGGGACAGAGGGGCACACCCGACCTTATCCGTACAGGACAGAGGGGCACACCCAACCTGATCCGTACAGGGACAGGGGGGACCCAACCTTTATCCGTACAAGGACAGAGGGCACACCCAACCTGATCCGTACAGGGACAGAGGGGCACACCCGACCTAATCTGTACAGGAACAGGGGCAACACCCGACCTGATCCGTACAGGGACAGAGGGGCACACCCGACCTGATCCGTACAGGGACAGAGGGGCACACCCGACCTATCTGTACAGGAACAGAGGGGCACACCCGACCTGATCCGTACAGGGACAGGGGGGCACACCCAACCTTATCCGTACAAGGACAGAGGGGCACAACCCCAACCTGATCCGTACAGGGACAGAGGGGCACACCCGACCTAATCTGTACAGGAACAGAGGGGCACACCCGACCTGATCCGTACAGGGACAGAGGGGCACACCCGACCTGATCCGTACAGGGACAGAGGGGCACACCCGACCTAATCTGTACAGGAACAGAGGGGCACACCCGACCTGATCCGTACAGGGACAGAGGGGCACACCCGACCTGATCCGTACAGGGACAGAGGGGCACACCGACCTGATCCGTACAAGGACAGAGGGGCAACACCCGACCTGATCCGTACAGGGACAGAGGGGCACACCCGACCTAATCCGTACAGGAACAGAGGGGCACACCCGACCTTATCCGTACAGGAACAGAGGGGCACACCCGACCTTATCCGTACAGGGACAGAGGGGCACACCCGACCTTATCCGTACAGGGACAGAGGGGCAACACCCGACCTAATCTGTACAGGAACAGAGGGCACACCCGACCTGATCTGTACAAGGACAGAGGGGCACACCGACCTGATCCGTACAAGGACAGAGGGGCCACCCCGACCTGATCCGTACAAGGACAGAGGGGCACACCCGACCTGATCCGTACAAGGACAGAGGGGCACACCCGACCTTATCCGTACAGGACAGAGGGGCACACCCACCTGATCCGTACAGGGACAGAGGGGCACACCCGACCTAATCTGTACAGGAACAGAGGGGCACACCCGACCTGATCCGTACAGGGACAGAGGGGCACACCCGACCTGATCCGTACAAGGACAGAGGGGCACACCCGACCTGATCCGTACAGGGACAGAGGGGCACACCCGACCTAATCCGTACAGGAACAGAGGGGCACACCCGACTTATCCGTACAGGAACAGAGGGCACACCCGACCTTATCCGTACAGGACAGAGGCACACCCGACTGATCGTACAGGACAGAGGGGCACACCCGACCTGATCGTACAGGACAGAGGGGCACACCCGACCTATCCGTACAAGGGACAGAGGGCACACCCGACCTGATCCGTACAAGGACAGAGGGGCACACCCGACCTGATCCGTACAGGGACAGAGGGGCACACCAACCTGATCACAAGGACAGAGGGCACACCCGACCTGATCCGTACAGGGACAGAGGGGACACCCGACCTGATCCGCTACAGGAACGACCTGATCCGTCAGGGACAGAGGGCACACCCGACCTTACCATACAGGGACAGAGGGGCACACCCGACCTGATCCGTACAGGGACAGAGGGGCACACCCGACTGATCCGTACAGGGACAGAGGGGCACACCCGCCTGATCCGTACAGGGAACAGAGGGGCACACCCGACCTGATCCGTACAGGACAGAGGGGCACACCGACCTGATCCGTACAGGACAGAGGGGCACACCCACCTGAGGACAGAGGGGACACCCGACCTTATCCATACAGGGACAGAGGGGCACACCCGACCTGATCCGTACAGGAACAGAGGGGCACACCCGACCTGATCCGTACAGGGACAGAGGGGCACACCCGACCTGATCCGTACAAGGACAGAGGGGCACACCCGACCTTATCCATACAGGGACAGAGGGGCACACCCGACCTGATCCGTACAGGGACAGAGGGGCACACCCGACCTGATCCGTACAGGGACAGAGGGGCACACCCGACCTGATCTGTACAGGAACAGAGGGGCACACACCGACCTTATCCGTACAGGGACAGAGGGGCACACCCGACCTGATCCATACAGGGACATAGGGGCACACCCGACCTGATCCGTACAGGGACAGAGGGGCACACCCAACCTGATCCGTACAGGGACAGAGGGGCACACCCGACCTGATCCGTACAGGGACAGAGGGGCACACCCGACCTGATCCGTACAGGGACAGAGGGGCACGGCCAAACCGGAGATGTCCACTGAGAGGAGAAATGATGGATGGGGTTGGATCTCTCTTTTGGGTTGCGGCAGGGACAGCACGTTCCCAGGCTGACATGTGATGCAGATGTTTCCCAGCTGTCGGCCAGCGCGTCTCATCACCACAGGAAGGGCGAGGGGTCGAGTGATGTCAGCGGGAAGATGGGGGTAACATAGCGGATAGGACCCCCGCATAGTGCATGTGAGTAGTGATGGGCGTGCCGCTATACAGTGTCTGCCTGCAGCACCCATCCTGACCTCGTGGGGACATCTACCAGGCAGGCTGCTCTGAAATGGCGCAATTTGGTTTAAAAAAGCCGCATTTTAGTGATGTTGGTTAAAAATGTCGCAAATCAAGAGAAATAGAGGTAATCGAGATGACATTGTACAAGTGGCGGCGCCTTTTGCTATATGAGGTGACAAATCGGCAGTTTTGATTTGTAGCTTTAGTAGTTTTTTGGCTCAAATTACGTCATTATTAAAGAATGTCCCCCAATGTGTTTTTCAGGATTTACTTGAGTAACGGACGTCTGAGGGCGACGCCCTCTGGAGGTGACGCCCTCTGGAGGTGAGGCCTTCTGGAGGTGACGCCCTCTGGAGGTGAGGCCTTCTGGAGGTGACGCTCTCTGGAGGTGAGCGGGATAAACGTGCGCTGAGCCCTCTGGAGGTGATGTCCTCCTCTGGAGGTGACGCCCTCTGGAGGTGATGTCCTCCTCTGGAGGTGACGCCCTCTGGAGGTGATGTCCTCCTCTGAAGGTGATGTCCTCCTCTGAAGGTGACGCCCTCTGGAGGTGATGTCCTCCTCTGAAGGTGACACCCTCTGGAGGTGATGTCCTCCTCTGGAGGTGATGTCCTCCTCTGAAGGTGACACCCTCTGGAGGTGATGTCTCCTCTGGAGGTGATGTCCTCCTCTGAAGGTGACGCCCTGGAGGTGATGTCCTCCTCTGAAGGTGACGCCCTCTGGAGGTGGATGTCCTCCTCTGAAGGTGACGCCCTCTGGAGGTGATGTCCTCCTCTGGAGGTGACGCCCTCTGGAGGTGATGTCCTCCTCTGAAGGTGACGCCCTCTGAAGGTGACGCCCTCTTGGAGGTGATGTCCTCCTCTGGAGGGGACGCCCTCTGTAGGTGATGTCTTCCTCTGAAGGTGATGCCCTCTGAAGGTGACGCCCTCTGGAGGTGACGCCCTCTGGAGGTGATGTCCTCCTCTGAAGGTGACGCCCTCTGGAGGTGATGTCCTCCTCTGAAGGTGACGCCCTCTGAAGGTGACGCCCTCTGGAGGTGATGTCCTCCTCTGGAGGTGACGCCCTCTGTAGGTGATGTCTTCCTCTGAAGGTGATGCCCTCTGAAGGTGACGCCCTCTGGAGGTGATGTCCTCCTCTGAAGGTGACGCCCTCTGAAGGTGACGCCCTCTGGAGGTGATGTCCTCCTCTGGAGGTGACGCCCTCTGAAGGTGATGCTCTCTGGAGGTGATGTCCCTCCTCTGAAGGTGACGCCCTCTGGAGGTGATGTCCTCCTCTGGAGGTGATGTCCTCCTCTGGAGGTGACGCCTCTTGAAGGTGACGCCCTCTGGAGGTGATGTCCTCCTCTGAAGGTGACGCCCTCTGGAGGTGACGTCCTCCTCTGAAGGTGACGCCCTCTGGAGGTGATGTCCTCCCTCTGGAGGTGACGCCCCTCTGGAGGTGACGCCCTCTGAAGGTGATGCTCTCTGGAGGTGATGTCCTCCTCTGAAGGTGACGCCCTCTGGAGGTGATGTCCTTCCCCTCTGGAGGTGATGTCCTCCTCTGGAGGTGATGCCCTCCTCTGGAGGTGATGCCCTCTGAAGGTGACGCCTCTGGAGGTGACGCCCCTCTGGAGGTGATGTCCTCCTCTGAAGGTGACGCCCTCTGGAGGTGATGTCCTCCTCTGAAGGTGACGCCCTCTGGAGGTGACGTCCTCCTCTGAAGGTGACGCCCTCTGGAGGTGATGTCCTCCTCTGAAGGTGACGCCCTCTGGAGGTGACGCCCCCTGGAGGTGAGCGGGATAAACGTGCGCCTCACCTCCTGTGCCTCGTAGACCTTCCTTCCCTCCCTCAGAGGGAGTCTCTTTAGACGCCTCATACATACTCAGCCATGACGGCGACTGTCACGGTCATTTTGTGAGCGGTCTCAGGAGTCGCTGATATTGGACAACAGGTGCGCAGGTTTTGGGATTGGTACAGCACGATCCTCCTTCAGGAACAGCTGTGCGCCCCACACTCCTCCTCTCTGCTGTTCCTGCGTAACTCGATTGCACTGTGTTCTGTCTAGGTAACACACACTGACTCAGCACACAGATGGCAGGCGGAGCTGCAGAGCATCGCGCCCAGGCTTTATTATAGGACATGTAGACGCTCACACAATGCCCCCTCTGCCGCCCATCTCCATCATCCCCACCTCCTCACCCCGACCATTGACTCCTCTGCCCCCCCTCTCCTGCCAACCAGTCCTGTCCTTTCCCACTGCCCATGCCACCACTCTGCCCAGCGCCCTCAGCACCTCCGCCCTCGCCCCCGGACATGCCAAGCAGTAAAGGGCCGGATCAGCCAAGCAGTTCAGGGTGGCCATGGCCAGAGAGGCGTGGTAAGCCGGGAAGAGGCGCTCCTCTAGGGCACAGCTCTCACCTGCTGCCACCGAGCCTCCTCCCATCAGGAACACCAGGCTGCGCAGGAGAAGCAGGACATGATAGGGCCCATAGCAGAGCAGGGCCACACAGGGCAGCCCCAGGGCCAGCCGCCGCACCCGTCTCTTTTCCCTGCGCTCACAGGATGCGCTGCCCCGCAGAGCAGCGAAGTAACCCGGCATAGCACAAGAGCATTATGGCCCAGGGCAGTAAGAATCCGGCCAGTACCCGCCCCACATTGGCCAGTGCGTCTCCCTTCCCAGACAGGGGGTAGCTCTCGTAGCAGAAGGTGTGGTTGTAGCGGTCTCTGGTGATGGCGTCTCTGAACAGGGGAGGGGCATTGGCCGCCAGTTCTAGGACCCACACCAGTGCTGAGACAGCCGCAGCCGAGCGGATGGGCCGGGAACCAGGGAACCTCAGGGGATGTGCCACAGCCAGGTAGCGGTCAGCGGAGACACAGGACAGGAAGGCGGCACCCACATACAGGTTAGTGTAGAAGATGAACCCAAAAAGGCGGCAGGCCCCCGGCCCATAACCCCACACATCTCTCCGTAGGTAGTAGTCCGTCCAGGGTGGTAGTGCACAAATGAGCAGGAGATCCGACAGGCTGAGGTTTAGGAGGTAGACTCCGAGTTCTTTCCCTTTCCGTACCTGCAGCCAGGCAGCCCAGAGGGCCAGAAGATTGGCCGGGAGCCCCACTACGAACACCACGGCGTAGAGGGACGGAGGGAGCACGCCGTCCAGGTCAGAGTCAACATTGCAAGCTTCTAGAGTGAAGTTAGACATGGCAGAATTCTGTCCGGCTTCCTGTATAATCCGCTTCTCCACCATATGTTAGGTTCTTGGCACCTCCATGTCTCCTCGCCCTGGGGCTCACTGCTGCTCGGCTCCGTGGGATGGCGGCTCATGGTTTAGGAACACTACGTTGGTCATGATCAGGAAGGGCGGGATCTTCTGTGGAGATTAAAGAAAGCACCTATGCGGAACCAAAGGAACAGAACGAGTGCAAAGAATGTCAGTTCATACAAACTCTATAGAGTATGTGGAGGATGGTAAAGTGTAGGGGCCCATACCGCTATATGGGCTGTATATGTTTATGGCGGAAGCAGAGCTGAAGCGGAGACATCGAGGCAGCAGAAGGATAATATACACCCTATAGAGATGTGGGGATGGTAAGTGTAGGGCACATACCGGCTCTATACGGCTGTATATGTTATGGAGGAAACACCACCGAAGGCAGAGCATGAAGCGGAGACATGGAGCAGCAGAAGGATATATACAACCTAATAGAGTATGTGGAGGGTGCTACCTGTACTATAGGGCTGCTTACGTGTGATAGCCAGTGCACTATGGCCGGTATGTGGCCCGCATACACTTACGCAAGTCACTCTGGACATCCTGCAGATGCTGAGCTACTGAGTTAGTTTCTGAGGCCGGGACCGCGGGACCAGGATTTCTCCCTATAAAGTCATGAATGGTGACAATATGTGGTCCCAGGAGGCTGCATCATTAGAAGGGGCACCGGTGCCCACACATACATTCATGCAGCAGGTTCTTCACCACGTCTAGTCCAAGACTGGATGACCACGTGGATCCAGCAGAATGGTGGCTGAATAGAAGAATTTATGTAAAGCACTGTAACTCCTAAACAGGTGAAAACAGAATTCAGGTGCACTCCCCAGTAACGTATTTTTCGATTCATAAGACGCACCCCATGTTTTAGAGGAGGAAAATAAGAAAAAAAAAATCATCAGATCTCCATGTCAAACCCCCCATCAGACCTTAGATCAGACCCCCATCAGTCTTCAGTGCCAGACCCCCATCAGACCTCAGATCAGAACCCCATCAGACCCTCCCCTCAGTCTTCCATGCCAGACCCCATCAGACCTCAGATCAGACCCCCCATCAGACCCCTCCCATCAGTCTTCCATGCCAGACCCTCATCAGACCTCAGATCAGACCCCCATCAGTCTTCAGTGCCGGACCCACCCATCAGACCCCCCATCAAGTCTTCCATGCCAGACCCTCATCAGACATCAGATCAAGAACCCCCCATCAGTCTTCAGTGCCAGACCCCCATCAGACCTCAGATCAGACCCCCCCCATCAGTCTTCAGTGCCAGAACCCCATGCAGACCTCAGATCAGACCCCCATTAGACCTTCCCATCAGACTTCCATGCCAGACCCTCATCAGACCTCAGATCAGACCCCCATCAGTCTTCAGTGCCAGACCCCCATCAGACCTCAGATCAGACCCCCATCAGACCTTCCCATCAGTCTTCCATGCCAAACCCTCATCAGACCTCAGATCAGACTTCCATGCCAGACCCCCCATCAGTCTTCCATGCCAGACCCACATCGGACCTCAGATCAGACTTCCATGCCAGACCCCCATCAGACCTCAAATCAGACCCCCGCATCAGTCCTTCTGTGCCAGACCCCCATCAGACCTCAGATCAGACTTCCATGCCAGACCCCCATCAGTCTTTCATGCCAGACCACATCAGACCCCCATCAGTCTTCCATGCCAGACCCACATCAGACCCCCATCAGTCTTCCATGCCAGACCCCCATCAGACCTCAGATCAAACCCCCATCACTCTCATATCAAACCCCCATCATTCTTCTATGCCAGACCCCCCCAATCAGTCTTCCGTGCCAGACCCATCAGACCCCCCATTAGTCTTCCATGCCAGACCCCCATCAGTCTTCCCAATGACAGACCCCCCACATCAGTCTTCGTGCCAGATCCCCATCAGACCTCAGATAAGCCCCCTATCAGTCTTCCTTGCCAGACCCATCAGACCCCCATCAGTCATCCATCAGACTCAGATCAAACCCCCATCAGTTTTCATGCCAGACCCCCCATCAGTCTTCCGTGCCAGACCCCCATCAGACCCCCATCAGTCTTTCTGTGCCAGACCCCCATCAGACCTCATCAGACCCCCACAGTCTTCCATGCCAGACCCCATCAGTCTTCGTGCCAGACCCCCCATCAGTCTTCCGCCAGACCCCCAGACCCATGCCAGAGACCTCAGATCAGACCACATTAGTCTTCCATGTCAGTCCCCCATCAGACTTCAGATCAGACCCCCATCAGTCTTCCATGTCAGACCCCATCAGTCTTCCGTGCCAGACCCCCCATCAGACCTCAGATCAGACTCCATCAGTCTCCATGCCAGAACCCCATCAGACCTCAGATCAGACCCCATCAGTCTTCCATGCCAGACCCCATCAGTCTTCCAATGACAAACCCCCCACATCAGTCTTCCGTGCCAGATCCCATCAGACCTCAGTCAGACTCCCATCAGTCTTCATGCAGACCCCCATCATCCATGCAAACCCCCATTCAGACTTCAGATCAACCCAGTCCATCAGTCTTCCATCAATCAGCAGATCAGACCTCCATCAGACCCATCAGATCAGACCTTCCCCCCATATTCTTCCATGCCAGACCCCCATCAGACCTCAGATCAGACCCCCCATCAGTCTTCCGTTCAGACCCCCATCAGACCTCAGATTAGACTTCCATGCCAGACCCCCATCATCTTTCCATACCAGACCAGATCAGACCTCCAGCCCATCAGACCTCCATGCCATCAGACCACAGATCAGACCCCATCAGTCTTCCGTGCCAGACCCCCCATCAGTCTTCTGTCAGACCCCCATCGACCCCCCATCAGTCCTGTGCCAGACCCCATCAGACCTCAGATCAGACCCCATTAGTCTCCATGCTAGACCCATCAGACCTCAGATCACCCCATCAGTCCATGCCAGACCCCCATCAGTCTTCTGTGCAGACCCCCATCAAGACCTCAGATAGACCCCATCAGCTTCCATGCCAGACCCCATCAGACCTCAATCAGACCTCCGTGCCAGATCCCCATCAGACCACAGATTAGACCCCCATCAGTCTTCCATGCAGACCCCATCAGTCTTCCGTGCAGACCCCCCATTAGTCTTCCGTGCCAGACCCCCCATCGAACCCCCCATCAGTCTTCTGTGCCAGGAGATCAGTCTTCCATGCAGACCATCAGACCTCAGATCAGACCCCATCAGTCTTCCATGCCAGACCCCCCATCAGACCTCAGATCAGACCCCCTTCAGACCTCAGATCAGACCCCATTAGGTCTTTCATGCCCGACCCCAATCAGACTCAGAATAGACCCCCATCAGTCTTCCATCCAGTCAGCCAGCCAGATCCCCATCAGACCTCCACCTATCAGACCCCATCAGACCACCCATCAGTCATCCATACCAGACGCTCATCAGACCTCACATCAGACTCCCATCAGTCTTCCATGCCAGACCCCATCAGACCTCAGATCAGACCCCCATCAGTCTTACATGCCAGACCCCCATCAGACTTCAGATCAGCCACAGTCTTCCATATAGAACCTCATCAGTTTCCATGCCAGACCCCCATCAACCTCAGATCAACCCATCAGTCTTCATGCCAGACCCCCATCAGACCTCAGATCAGACCCATCAGGCTTCCATGCCAGACCCCATCAGACCTCAGATCAGACCCCCATCAGTCTTCCATGCCAGACCCCCATCAGTCTTCAGTGCCAGACACCCATCAACCTCAGATTAGACTTCCATGCCAGACCCAGTCTTCCTTGCCAGACCCCCCTTAGTCCATACAGACCCTCCAGACCTCAGATCAGACTCCATCAGTCTTCCATCAGACCCCATCAGACAGATCAGAACCCCCATCAGTCTCCATGCCAGACCCCCATCAGACTTCCATGCCAGACCCCCATCAGACCTCAGATCAGACCCCCATCACCCTTTCCATATCATCACTTCATGCCAAGACCCTATCAGACCTCAGATCAGACCTCGTGCAGACCGCCATCAGACACAGATCAGACCCCCATCAGTCTTCCATATCAGACCTCAGATCAGACCCCCATTCATCTTCCATGCCAGACCCCATCAGTCTTCCGTCAGACCCCCCATCAGTCCATCAGTCTTCTGTGCCAGACCATCCTGCAGACCTCAGACCTCAGATCAGACACCATTAGTCTTCATGCCAGACCCCAATCAGACCTCAGAATAGACCCCATCAGTCTTCCATGCCAGACCCTCATCAGACTTCAGATCACTCCCATCAGTCTTCCATGCCAGACCCCATCAGACGTCAGATCAGACCCCCATCAGTCTTCCATGCCAGACCCCCCATCAGTTTTCCATGCCAGACCCCATCACACAGACCCCCATCAGTCTTCCATGTCAGACCCCCATCAGTCTTCCAATCAGACCCCCATCAGTCTTCTGGCCAGACCCCCATCAACCTCAGATCCCCCTTCAGTCAGATCAGACCTCAGTCTTCCATGCAGACCCCCATCAGACCTCAGATCAGACCCCCCATCAGTCTTCCGTGCCAGACCCCATCAGTCTTCAGTGCCAGACCCCCATCAGACCTCAGATTCTTCCATGCCAGACCCCCATCAGACCTCAGATCAGACCCCATCAGTCTTCCATGCCAGACCCCCATCAGACCTCCAGACCCCCCATCAGGCTTCCATGCCAGATCCCCCATCAGTCTTCATGCCAGACCCCCATCAAACTCAGATTAGAACCCCCATTAGTCTTCCTTGCCAGACCCCCTCAGACCCCCCATAAGTCACCATACCAGACCCTCATCAGACCTCAGATCAGACTCCATCGTCTTCCATTGCAGCCTCAGATCAGACCCCCATCAGTCTTCCATGCCAGCCCCCATCAGACTTCCATGCCAGTCCCCCATCAGACTTCAGATCAGACCCCATCAGTCTTCCATATCAACCCCCATCAGTCTTGCCAGACCCCATTCAGATCAGACCCCCATCAGTCTTCCATCAGTCTTCAGTGCCAGACCCCCATCAGACCTCAGATTAGACTTCCATGCCAGACCCCTATCAGACATCAGTCTTCCATCAAGACCTCCATCAGACCTCAGATCAGACCCCATAAGTCTTCCATGCCAGACCCCCATCAGTCTTCGTCATCAGATCCAGTGCCAGACCATCCATTCTTCCATGCCAGACCCCCATCAGACCTCAGATCAGACCCCCATCAGTCTTCCGTGCCAACCCCCATCAGCCTCAAGACCCCCCATCAGTCTTCCATGCCACCAGACCTAGATCATCAGATCAGACCCCCCATCAGTCATGCCAGACCCCCATCAGACCTCAGATTAGTCTTCCATCAGACCCCATCAGACCTCAGATCAGACCCCCCATCAGTCTTCCATGCCAGACCCCCATCAGACCTCAGATCAGACCCCCATACCATGCCAGAACCCCATCAGACCTCAGATCAGCCCCCATCAGTCTTGTGCCAGAACCCCATCAGTCTTCAGTGCCAGACCCCCATCAGACCTCAGATTAGATTCCTCCCATTAGTCTTCCTTGCCAGACCCCATCAGACACCCCATCAGTCATTACCAGACCCTCATCAGTCCTTCAGATCAGACTCCCATCAGTCTTCCATGCCAGACCCCATCAGACCTCAGATCAGACCACCATCAGTCTTCATGCCAGACCCCATCAGACTTAGATCAGACCCCATCAGTCTCCATATCAGCCCTCAGTCTTTCCATGCCAGAATCAGACCTCAGATCAGACCCCCATCAGTCTTCCATCCATCAGACCTCAGACCCCCCCCATCAGTCTTCCGTGCCAACCCCCATCATCAGTGCCAGACCCCCATCAGACCTCAGATTAGACCCATGCCAGACCCCATCCAGACCTCCATCAGACCACCAGAATCAGACTCATCCATTACCAGACCCTCATCAGACCTCAGATCGACTCCCATCAGTCTTCCATGCCAGAACCCCATCAGACCTCAATCAGACCCCATCAGTCTTCCATGCCAGGACCCCCCCCATCAGAACTTCAATCAGACCCCCATCAGTCTTCATGCCAGACCCCCATCAGACCCTCCATCAAACTTCAGATCAGACCCCCATCAGTCTTTCATGCCAGACCCCCATCAGACCTCAGATCAGACCCCATCAGGCTTCCATGCCAGACCCCCATCAGACCTCAGATCAGACCCCCATCAGTCTTCCGTGCCAGACCCCCATCAGTCTTCAGTGCCAGACCCCCATCAGACCAAAGATTAACTTCCATGCCAGACCCCCATTAGTCTCCTTGCCAGACCCCCCATCCAGTCATCCATACAGACCATCATCAGTCTTCAGATCAGACTCCCATCAGTCTTCCATGCCAGACCCCCATCCTTCAGATTCATTATCAGACCCCTCATCAGTCTTTCATCCATCAGACCTCAGATCAGACCCCCATCAGTCTTCCATGCCAGACCCCCATCAGACCTCAGATCAGACCCATCAGTCCCCATGCCAGACCCCATCAGACCTCAGATCAGACCCCCCATGGCAGTCTTCCGTGCCAGACCCCCATCAGTCTTTCCTTCATGCCAGACCCCCATCAGACCTCATATCAGACCCCCATCAGTCTTCCTTGCCAGACCCCATCAGACTCCCCAATCAGTCATCCATACCAGACCCTCATCAGACCTCAGATCAGACTCCCATCAGTCTTCCATGCCAGACCCCCATCAGACCTCAGATCAGACCCCCCATCAGTCTTCCATGCCAGACCCCCCATCAGTCTTCCATGCCAGACCCCCATCAGACTTCACATCAGACCCCCATCAGTCTTCCATGTCAGTCAGACCCTCCATCAAACTTCAGATCAGACCCCATCAGTCTTCCATGTCAGACCCAATCAGTCTTCTGTGCCAGACCCCATCAGATCAGACCTCCTTCAGACCTCAGATCAGACCCCATCAGTCTTCCATGCCAAACCCCATCAGACCTCAGATCAGACCCCCATCAGTCTTCCATGCAGACCCCCATCAGTCTTCAATCTTCCCCCCAGATCCCCAACCTCAGATCAGCCCCCTATCATTCCCTTGCCAGACCCCCATCAG
>ONZH01019398.1:0-33798 GCA_900303285.1 Rhinella marina | reverse complement strand
GGATTGGAGCGAGTGTGCTGAACTGTGACACACAGAAAGGTTACACGCAGCTGTGTGAAATGGATTTGTATCACTGAGCTAAAACAACAAAAAAACTAATTTTTTTTGTATATTTTGATTTGGATTTTTGTTTTTTTTGGAACGTGACGTGCAGAAACTATGGTAGAGCTGACTGACACCCTACTGACGGTGGCTATTTAGACTGCGACCCAGACAAATGTTGCACAGAGATTTTTAGGATCAAGCTGTATACGTGACAGGTAGCAAATGACTTGGTTCTATTCTGTGACGTACAGAAAGTGTCACCTGGACAGAAAATAGTGAGTTTACTGAACTGTGACACACAGAATGGTTCCACACTGCTGTGTGCAATGGATTTGTATCACTGAGATATAACATACAAAAAAGGGGGTTATATATGGCGATAGCTGCACTACTAGTGCCAGCCAGCCAAGCCAGGAGACAAAAAAATGTCTTCTAGCCCTTAGAAGGGCTGTTGGGTTCTTTGTGGGTGATTCCTGCCTAACAGAGAACTAAATGCAGGCCCTAACACTCTCCCTGAAAGGCAGCAGCTCTATCCCTAACGACATCCAGACGGCATCTGAGCCGAGCACCGCGGCCAGTGACTAGTATATTCCAGGGTCACCTGATCAGGCCAGCCAACCCCTGCTATCGACATGTAAGGGCCCCACGTGATGCTGGGTGTACCGTAGAGTCTCCTGGCTTGTGATTGGCTGTGTTTATAGGCGCCAAAAAAGCACGATGCGGAAGTTGGCATTTCCTCGAGCATGGCGAGATACTCGTAAGAGCAGCGAGCACTTACGAGTACCCTAATACTCGAACGAGCACCAAACTCGGACGAGTATGCTCGCTCATCTCTAGATCAGACCAAACCAACTCTTTGAATCATCTTATAAACAATAAGTGTATTTTTGCCCAAACCTCACTACAGGTACCAAATGTATTATCGTGAAATCAGACGTTCGGGAAAAAATAGACTTAACATGACTTAGGTGCAAAAACAGTGTACTCTACTATGATAAAAGATATATACAAATAAGAGAAATACAAAGATAAAGTTAAGTACAAGTTACCAAGAGCTGTCAAACAAATGAGCAAGCTCCACATTGACCATCACCTAACATGGCACTTGGCCAATGCTCATATGATACAAAGAGAGGTTGCCCCACATAAAGGCCGGGATGCATGTACAGTTTCTTCATACTCCAGCAATGTGGGCAGGTATCAGACAATTCTAACCATTTACATTATAAGGAAGGACCAATTAAAACCTTGCTTTACACAGCTATTACAGTACGTTATATTATTACGTAATACGTTCACTAAAACTGCACGGTATATCGATGCAATATGATACTTTACCTAAAAGTGATACCATATTTTTCGCTTTATAAGACGCACACGATGATAAGACGCACCCCAAGTTTAAGAGGAGGAAAATAAGAAAAAAATATTTTTCCTCAGACCTCATATCAGATGCTCAGATAAGACCCCATATAAATATCAGGACATCAGATCAGGTCCCCATAAATATCAGGACATCAGATCAGACCCCATATCAGAACATGACATCTCTCTCAGCCCTCCATGTCAGACCTCCATCAGACCTTAGATCAGCCCACATTGTCAGACCCCCATCAGACCTCAGATCAGCCCACATTGACAGTCCCCATCAGACCTCAGATCAGCCCACTCAGACCCCCATCAGACCTCAGATCACCCCACTCAGACCCCTATCAGACTTCAGATCATCCCACTCAGACCCCCATCATACCTCAGATCAGCCCACTCAGACCCCCATCAGATCTCAGATCAGCCCACTCAGACCCCCATTAGACCTCAGATCAGCAAACTCAGACCCCTATCAGACCTCAGATCAGCCCACTCAGACCCCCATCAGTCCCCCAATCAGCCCTCCTTGTCAGACCTCATATCAGATAAAAAAACCTTCTCTTACCTGTCCTGTGCCGCGGCTCCGTCCACCTCCGGCAGAAGTGGCTCTCCCATTTTCCCGGCCTCCGCTGCTCAGTCACCTGACTGTGTGCAGCGTCAGGTCATAGTGCATGCGGTCAAGACAGTGAAGTGCCGGCCGGGAAGATGGGGAGGGTGAGTATCACAAGCACTTGCAGTGCTTTGCTCCTGTCACCTAATAGATACTAGTGAGCACTTCCATAATGGAAGCGTTCACTTGTATTTGCTTTATAAGACGCACAGCCATTTTTCCCCCACCTTTGGGGGGGAAAAGTGCGTCTTATAAAGTAAAAAATACGGTATATTAATGCAATTATTGCAATACAATGTATTCTCTAAAACCACACAGCCTTTAGACAGTGATACCTCATCTGCAGGCAGCTGTTTCATGTTGACTGCCCCTCATCAGTTCAGAGAGTACTGGCTTAACTGGGTAGGAGACCTGTTAGGGTTTGGAGGGTACAATCTCTCCTTGGGGAGAGAGCGCCTTAATCCGTATGAGGAGACTTATAGGCCATTCATGCTCCTCTGGAATTCTGGGAGGAAGGGAATGCAAATGAGCTCTTAACAAGCTCTGCCTCTAATGCCACCAGATGTAAGGCAGCTATCCTGTAAGTCAACGTTCAGCTCTTTAAATAAGCCTTGAGACATGACTCGGATATTAAATAAGCCAGCACCTCATCTGCATTCCATTCCTCCCAGAACTCCAGAGGAGCATGAATGGCATATAAGTCTCCTCATGCCGATAGAGGTGCTCTCTCCCCAAGGAGAGATAGTACCCACCAAATCCTAACAGGTCTCCTACCCATTTAAGCCAGTACTGTCTGCTCTAGTCTGCACTGATGAGGGGCAATCACACTGAAACAGCTGTCTGCAGATGAGGTGCTGGATTATTTAATATCTGAGTCATGTCTCAAGGCCTATTTAAAGGGTTGAACATTGACTTATAGGGTAGCTGCCTTACATCTGGTGGCATTAGAGGCAGAGCTTGTTAAGACCTAATTTGCAAATGTAATAAAGTAACTCACTAAACAAGCTCATCTGTGACCATGCTGAAGTTGATTCAAAGAAATGTGACATTTAGAAAGAGAGAGATTACAGTGGTGCAGGGTGGTTGAAAATAAATGCAGAATACACCGACACCCAGGACCCCCACCGATCAACTGTTTGGGAAGGCACCGGCGCTCATGTGAGTGCTGCGGCCTTCTCTTGGCTCTCCCTAGGGCAGTGATGGCATGTTCATCTGTCACGTGGCCTAGGAGCAGCTCAGCCCCATGGAAGTGAAAGGGACTGAGTGTGATACGAAGCAAAGATGTAATATAATGTACTGCGCTGTGCTTGGTAGGCACGGAGAGGGCCACGGAGCTCACCGGAGCAACAATGCCTTTTCAAACAGCTGTTCTGGTGAAGGTCCCCAGTGTCTGGCTCCCTACCGATCAGATATTGATGACCTATCTTCAGGATACTGCAGGTCATCAGTATTAAAATCTTGGAAAACCCTTTTAACTGTGATGACATTACACTTTAATTAACGCTGCCTGTTTTCCATGATACTTTTTAAAGAAATTTATAGCATATGATACCATCCCTGATTACCAAAGCGAACTTCTTTTATATGGATACCTCTATTTTAAACCTTCAAAGAGTCTTTGTTATTTCACAAGACAGTGTTGAGTTTTAGACAGCTGATGTGGTGCCTTTGTTCAAGGAAGGATCAAGGCATGAACTATATGTGTGTGGACTAACTTTGATGTCAACATTTTAAACGTTCTTTGAATTGGTACCTTAACAAGAATGATTATTTTGACTTTCAGCCTCATTTAAAGACTAGCATGAGTTATACGACTATATTATACAGCAACACAGAGAAGGATGACAGAGCACATGTATAGGTTAGAATAAATATGTATATGTTCATTGTAATGTTTGCTCCAAAAATGGCAGCAATAGTAATAACTAAATTTACATACAGGAGTATAACTAAAGGCTTACAGGCTCCGGTGAAAAACTTCATCTTCAACACCCCCCTCCCAGCACAATTTCTCCATACCTTTTTAGAAGCATTGCTAAATCTCTTGAGTGATCCACTGATCCCGCACCAGCAGCCAGTGATTACAGTGCAGTTACATCTTCTTTGATTACAGTTGTCCTCTTTCCAAAAAGTGACCACCACATCTAGAGTATTCGGCAGAGGGAGGGGCTTTCACACCATATTCTGCATCTTGTGTAGTTCTGTGTATGCACTTGTTTGTTGGTGTCAACCAGTTCATGAATGTCCAACTTTAATCTACTCGGGCTGTAGGTTAGGGCTATAGTGAGTGACCACCCCCCACATACCACCACTACTCTAATCTCCCTTACAGCTCAACGGTCTCTTACTAATGTGACGTGTGTTATGACTATCACCTTTTCAGCCAGCCACTCATGTACATTATTCTCCACAGTTTCCTTTTCTAAAACAATATACTGTGATACTACTATGTTTGTTTAATTATCTTCTTTCTGACAGTGTAGGATGTGCAGAATCATAAATCTTTTTCCTCTTTCTCCTCTACTTTAGTATCTCAGATATACTATTCTTTGGATGCCAGACATTAAAGGAGGTCAGAGAGAAGATCAAAAAAGTGCTTAGTGTGGTGAGGGGCCTATGGGCCATGATAATAAAAACCGCACCTTCCCCCCTGGGCTACAGATCATGCAGTAATGAGACCACTCACATTTCAGTTGTCCAAATAGGAAGCTCCTTTATTCATATCTTTCCATAAAACAAGAACTATTTCAAGCTGAATTATTATCCATCAGATCCTGCCATGTGATGTTTTGGGGGGACACCGTACGCTTCCTCATGCGTAAAAGACAAGATCTTCCCAACTCTTATATAACCCACATATCAATCTCACCTGTGACATAATTACTTACATAAAACTATAAAATTTAACATTAACATCATTACACATGATAACCACATACTGTAAGTGACATTCTTCATATATCAATCAAATACATTGTAATATTACAAATCCTGTAATCATAAAAAAGTTCTGAAATTGCAGGCTTTATTCAATCCCCACATCATCTTCAATTTAACAATCCGATAACCTCACATTGCAGTAGCTTTTGCGTTTAATCCTTTTGTTCTTATTTACCTCAATCTGCTCAGCTACCTGCCAGCATGACTTGGTGTTTGTTCTCAAAAAATTGCCACTCCTGTTTCTGCAAATGTAACTTCTCCAAAGTACCCTCCTTTTTTCTGATCCCCAAAATTCCTTATTACTGATTGAAGTTAATCTTCTTTACAGGACTACTGGTTTGACCCACATAGACCTTACCACAAAGACATTTCAGAATGTATGCTAACATCCTTACGTCACTGTGTAAAAGCCATTCACAAAAATCTTAGTGCCCATAGTAGGATGATGTATAAATCCACCTTTCATTACCCAAAAACAATTCTGGCAATTCAAACAGGGGTGCATACTATAAAGGAGATAATTTCTTTAAATTTGGCAGTGTTTTATGAAAATAAAGGATTTATGACCTGAAGCTGGATGTCTTGCTGCCATCATTCATCCCACTCCAGAAGCGAACCCGGCCGGGGAGGCTCTGTCTGAAGATGTCTTGAGGTTATCCCACAGACAACCTCCCCAGTAAAGTGAGAACTTGCTATATATATTATATGCATATTTTACCACCTCAGTGTTATGATTGAGCCCTGCGTTGGATATTATACACATTGTACTTTTGCATTTTATTGAGTCCTATCTATATGCATACATCTAAGGTGGCTCCTTATTCACTGAGGCAATCTCAACCGTCTTGGACCTATTGATCTATCGACGTATACAGTACAGACCAAAAGTTTGGATACACCTTCTCATTCAAAGAGTTTTCTGTATTTTCATGACTATGAAAATTGTAGATTCACACTGAAGGCATCAAAACTATGAATTAACACATGTGGAATTATATACGTAACAAAAAAGTGTGAAACAACTGAAAATATGTCTTATATTCTAGGTTCTTCAAAGTAGCCACCTTTTGCTTTGATTACTGCTTTGCACACTCTTGGCATTCTCTTGATGAGCTTCAAGAGGTGGTCACCTGAAATGGTATTCCAACAGTCTTGAAGGAGTTCCCAGAGATGCTTAGCACTTGTTGGCCCTTTTGCCTTCACTCTGCGGTCCAGCTCTCCCCAAACCATCTGGATTGGGTTCAGGTCTGGTAACTGTGGAGGCCAGGTCATCTGACGTAGCACCCCATCACTCTCCTTCTTGGTCAAATAGCCCTTACACAGCCTGGAGGTGTGTTTGGGGTCATTGTCCTGTTGATAAATAAATGATGGTCCAACTAAACGCAAACCGGATGGAATAGCATGCCGCTGCAAGATGCTGTGGTAGCCATGCTGGTTCAGTATGCCTTCAATTTTGAATAAATCCCCAACAGTGTCACCAGCAAGCACCCCCACACCATCACACCTCCTCCTCCATGCTTCACGGTGGGAACCAGGCATGTAGAGTCCATCCGTTCCCTTTTTGTGCGTCGCACAAAGACACTGCGGTTGGAACCAAAGATCTCAGATTTGGACTCATCAGACCAAAGCACAGATTTCCACTGGTCTAATGTCCATTCCTTGTGTTCTTTAGCCCAAACAAGTCTCTTCTGCTTGTTGCCTGTCATTAGCAGTAGTTTCCTAGCAGCTATTTTACCATGAAGGCCTGCTGCACACAGTCTCCTCTTAACAGTTGTTGTAGAGACGTGTCTGCTGCTAGAACTCTGTGTGGCATTGACCTGGTCTCTAATCTGAGCTGCTGTTAACCTGCGATTTCTGAGGCTGGTGACTCGGATGAATTTATCCTCCGCAGCAGAGGTGACTCTTGGTCTTCCTTTCCTGGGGCGGTCCTCATGTGAGCCAGTTTCTTTGTAGCGCTTGATGGTTTTTGCGACTGCACTTGGGGACACTTTCAAAGTTTTCCCAATTTTTCGGACTTACTGACCTTCATTTCTTAAAGTAATGATGGCCACTCGTTTTTCTTTACTTAGCTGCTTTTTTCTTGCCATAATACAAATTCTAACAGTCTATTCAGTAGGACTATCAGCTGTGTATCCACCTGACTTCTGCCCAACACAACTCATGGTCCCAACCCCATTTATAAGGCAAGAAATCCCACTTATTAAACCTGACAGGGCACACCTGTGAAGTGAAAACCATTTCAGGTGACTACCTCTTGAAGCTCATCAAGAGAATGCCAAGAGTGTGCAAATCAGTAATCAAAGCAAAAGGTGGCTACTTTGAAGAACCTAGAATATAAGACATATTTACAGTTGTTTCACACTTTTTTGTGTATTTAATTCCACATGTGTTAATTAATAGTTTTGATGCCTTCAGTGTGAATCTACAATTTTCATAGTCATGAAAATACAGAAAACTCTTTGAATGAGAAGGTGTGTCCAAACTTTTGGTCTGTACTGTATATCTGATTCATAATCAAATTGAGATATTGAGGTTTTCTTTGTCTATCCCCAGAACGTTATTTATTACCTAATACTCAACTTTTGCTTGTCTGCATTTTAATATTTGAGCACTATTTATCTATATACCGTAAATACCACAATTCACCCTATTGGTGCGGCGCCTATGTGTTGGTCTAATTTTTTTCCGGCTGATTAGAGGCAGTGCCAAGCCCTATTCTTCCAGAGCTTGGTTACCTGTCCTTCATCCAGACACTATTTTTTCATATTGATGTACCAGTATTTTACTGTACTCTGACCACTTGTGATGCCTACCATCATCAGTTGTTCTTTTCTTCTTTTCCCTCACTCATTTCTGGCCCCACTACCCTGGCACCCCTCTGTTCTCACTTTGTATTTTGAGCAGTCTCAGAATATATTGGAGTAACCCCCATTTTTTATTATTTTTTGTTTCTCCCATTTACAGATACCTGTGACAATCTACCAGGACTGTATTGAGTCACTCCCAGCCCACTTAGCTGCTGTCTGTGCTACACATGGTGGTTACTCTGGATATTAGCTGGTGATCAAAATACTGTGACTCGACTGTATAAGATATCACATATGTAATGTTTTTATGCGTAATTATGTTAATGTTAAATTTTATAGTCTAAGTAATTATGACACAGGTGAGAAGAATGATATGAGAGTAATATTAGAAGTGGTGAGGATACCCCTGAAATGTTGCGAGGCGGAATCTGATGGATCATATTTCAGCTTTAAATAGTTCTCATTGTGGGGATCAATTTTATGGAAACATACAAATAAAGGAGCTTCCTATTCGGACTAGTAAAATATGATTGGTCTAATTAATGCATGATCTGTAGCTCAGAGGAAGGTGGAAAACACTTAATATTGGTGTAGCAACACAGCCAAGTGATTTCTAGGGTTGTTTGCACAGTCACAACTGCGACTGACTATAGACTATAAACCTATAGATTTAGAGGTTGCACTGAACGGAAATTAGCAATATACGAAATTCATATATTTATTTCTAATATGTTAGAGGAAGAAAACAATCAGGGGTCATGTCTGCTTTTATGCATTTATTACAAAACATGTCAAATGTTGAATGCATTGATGAGGATTCTTTGTGCCCTGAATGTGCTTGACTTATGGATTTCAATTATAGGTAGCAGAAACATTTAATTATTGCTCAGTGACTCCTTCAGTACTTCCATGTCACAAGCTGTCAGGAGTTGGCCCTTTTATTTTAGGTTCCATCACAAGTGATATTGCAAACTGTCATCTAAGGATGAAAAATATGCCATGTTATGATAATGGGTGACCACTGTATGAATCACACACTATTTTTAGAGTCCTTTCTTCTCCTTTGTTGCGGAGGGTTTGTTTTAACATCAACATGATTTTGCAGGTATGTATACCAATTTTCCAAAGTCGTAAATGTCACATTTTCAATCTGCCAAGCAGGAATCAGTATGTGCTTTGAGGTACATTTGTGAATCTTTAGTTCTTATTATAACTGGTGACATACATAAAACTAATTTACGTTTTTCACTGGTTTTCATGACCTGACATCACACTCAAATTTGGAACTGTTACATCTGTACTTCCCTGCAACTTATTTTCAGTTTCTTTTTATTTGTCCCTTAGGGTTGTTTTACATGAGGAGACTTTTTAAGTCAGTGTTGTATGAGTCTGCTTTACCGTAATTTGGGACAGATTTATCAAATTTCAATGGACCCATATAAACATAGGTAAAAATATACGATTTTTATAGAATTCAAGTGATACAAAACAATAGAAACATGTTAAAAGCTATGTTACAAAATGAATCACAGCCAAAGTAGGACCTGGACCCTTCCCCACCAGTACACATGTAATGTTATCACAATATATGGCATCAAAGTAATTACCAGTTCAACATATATGATGAGTGTCTACAAGGAACGATTAGCAGTTACTATGCCTAGTATGCATAAAAAGAGAAAGAGGCAATAAAATGTATAATGCGGGGAAATATGTGCATATCCATACGTTATAGGGGTCCAGCATCCGCTCAGATGCATATTTCGACTATCAAGCCTTCTTCTGGGGTTGGCGCTGGTGTGTTACCTCACTGCATTTAACAGCCCGATGATCCAATGGGCAGTAACATACACAGCTGCAAACAAAAGTTACCTTTGTCCATAAATGGCGCATCCACAGTGAGTCTCCTCTAGTCAGATTTTGGAACCAGCACACAGTGACATCATACACATACCACAAATTGGTGCACACATGATGCCCCCACTTCACACCAGCTCCATGTCTGAGAGCAGTGATTCATGTACAGTACATGTGCAGCAAGCCTCTGAGGAGCCGGTGCAGAGGATGGGAGTGGTAGTTGCCCTGATGAGATGATGTGTCACGGTGTGTTCCCTCAGGCTGTCACTCCCTGGAGTTCGGTGTAGTGAAAGAGTAGTAGAAGAGTAGTAGAAGAATCAAGCCAGAAGTAAATGTATAAAAGTCTCTCTTAGTGCAGAATATAACGTATGGCACATACAGCAGCAATAAATACAAAGTGCAGTTTCTCTGACATCAGATGAGGGGGTATGGTGGCTTGTTGGATGGTTATTTAATGGCACTTGCAGGCACTTGTGTATATGTGTCCACTGTATGATACAGGCTTTAAGTTACAATGGCCTGGTGGTTATTCCAGGTGATGGGTGTCTGACTTGTTTTCCCTCACCAGCAGCAGGGTCTGAAAAGCTGTAATTTTGCTGCTCATTCTGCTGATGAAGTACACTGAAGCTTTTGGGAAAGCTGTATTTTGACTCTGATGATCTCTCTGGAGTGATGATCTTACAGGAGAATAAAGTACCAGAGTAGGGGCTCTGATATGTGCTTTCTATCTCTTCATTCTCTACTGTGGAACTCCCCCTGCTTTATTGTTTTGTATTGATGAATTAAATAAACATTATGTATTATTGCATATGTATATATGGGTCCAAGATGCACATTTGTGATATAGGTGATTTATTGTATTTGTGCTGTAGTTTAATTCCATGTTTACAGGTAGTAGTATTATTATTGGTTATAGGGAATGTTATGATGCAAAACTCACTCAAGGAATGTGCGGACTATCTCCTGTGTCTGACTGCTTTGCAGGGTAAGGCTGAATATGGGACTGGGAACTTTAATTTTTAATGCATATACTTTCTCCACTGTCTCTAGAGTCTCGTCCAAAGGTCAGGGGCTCTTTGGACTAGGATTCAGGAAGACATTGGTGCACTAAAACACTGAAACCATTTTACAGTTCACAAGACAGAGAAGGCATTTTCTACTAAAAAGGGACAATTTTTGGAGAGTTTTTTCATTTTAAAAAATTCAACAAAGAAGTGTGTTTTTGAACAGACAATTTGTTACCTCTCGCTAACATCCTTTTACCCATTGCCATATATGTCACTGTTACTTTGAGATTACTAATACTGTTTTGTAGTTAAAAAGTGGGGCACTTGGGGCACTTTCAAATCAAGTCAAATTTATTCGGAATCGAATCAAATTGGACGATTGATTCATGCAAATCAAAACCGATACAAATTTCAAGAAATATGCTTATCTCTACGGCACAGCTTTCTTACTGTACCTGAACTTTTGCAGACTTTCTTCTATTCATAGAAGTTGCATTATATGAATACCGTTGAGGGGTTTATTAATTCTTGTTAATACTAAAGCTTCTGGGTATTTCCATTTAATAGATTGTATCTCTATTGTCAAAAAGATTCACGGTTCCATCCATATCACAATTCAATTTATCAAACTAAATTTTACTTTCACAAACCATATTTGACAATTGTTCTGGTCTCAATATGAAAAAATCTAAAAACTTATTTGCTGACTTTGCAGTCTTTACCTGTAATTCTGGTGTATATATAACATTGTTTTATCCAAAAACTTGATCAAATTATTACTGGGTTGTCTCTTGGTGACTGAATATAAATGTATTTTACAATACCAAATAATTTACATTTAGATAACACTCTATGTGAGTGGCCTTTTTGAGAGCTTTCAGGTTAATAGAAATGCGTGTCTGAAGGGAAGATCAGTCACATTACATTATGATCCAGGGCAGGATGCAAGACAGAATCTCAAACAAGGTACACTGGCCTATACATTTCACCAGTGTGAATGAATCTTCCTCAATATACCAGCTCCAAGTTTTAAAATTATTAAAAAGACAATAATGGATTTTTATTTTCTACTTTTTTAATTGCAAGATAAAACAAAACAAACAAAAAAAACTGCTTACTAAACTATGGAGTCGTAACTAACTCATCACTTTTGGGCATTGATCGTATAAGATTTATTGTGCCATTTTATTCTGGCTATTATTTAATGTATTTTTTATAAGTGTTTTTTTGTGTTTTTTTATACATTTTTTATGTGCATTTTTTTTTCTCTATAGAGAAGCCTTGAGAATCTAGGGCATGCTGGATTTTGAAAAATCATAATAAAAGTGAGGAAAACTGCCCCAAAAAAACAAGTTTAGACAGCTGTAGTGTTCTGCGTCTTGCAAAGTGCAGATCCAGAAAACACAGATACAGGCCTTGTGTGTTTGCGGACCACACATGGCCAGCACTTTGATAGAAATTACTATTCCGGGGATAAGAATAGGACTTGCTCTATCTTTCTTGCTGGATGGCGGAACTGAACTACGGATATGGACAGCACATGATGTGCTGACCATGAGTCTACTGTACTGTACTCATGGCATTATGTGCATGAAGTACAGTAGACCAGTGGTCAGGCAAGAACTCTTAGCATCACATAATGCCATGAGTACAGTACAGTAGACTCATGGTCAGGCAGCAACTTACAGCATCATAGAGCATTAATATCAATAATAATAGCCATAATTGAGTTTTAGTTCTTGCTTGGAAGGAAAACTTCATGTGGTCTCTAACCAACATACTTATAGCTGACAATAAATGTATTTTTAAATTTCATAAAACATAGTGCAATCTGTACAAGGAAAGTAAGGAAAAAGATACAAGTTGATTTTACTGGGAAACCTGACTACAAATATGACATTTTAAGATTTTATACTCTGGATGAAATGACTGCCGAGAACAATTGACACCAATAAATTAAATTATGTCTTATCGCTTTCGCATAATAATAAAAGACATCTGACAGCAGATCATTTTGTTGGATGGCGGTCAGTCACAGTTTTTCTTGTTTATCAAAATTTCCAACAGTTAATGTCAGCATAACATATCAGAGAGTAAAAAATTGTATGCCAGCCACCGGACTCCTAGTGGGTAAGTCCACCTTCTGCTCCATTCAATTCTCTCCATAATAACACAAACCACCAGCTGTGACCTGAGAAGAAATAAATGTCATCACTAAAATAGAGAAAGTGGACTAAGGCAGGTAAGTCACCCCTTATAACACCTCGCTAGAGGCAAGGAGAGGAAAATCATCCAAAGCCTGCCCTTGTAATTAAAAGCTGAGGGAGAAGAAAGGTGAGTCTAGCAGACCCAGGCAACTAGCCTACATTCACAACTACCAAAAATACACCATATTCCCCTGCGGAATAAGTATACCCCTAATGAAAGCAAGGATACTGTAGGATGGAAAGAGGTGTACAGTCAGGTACACCTTCCTTATACAGTATGGTGTACATTCAACTCATACTAATAATTAACCCCTTCAAGACATTGCCATTTTTCACCTTAAAGACCAGGCCAAATTTTGGAAATCTGACATGTGTCACTTTATGTGGTAATAACTTTGGAACACTTTTACTTATCCAAGCCATTCTGAGATTCTCATGACACATTGTACTTCATGACAGTAGTAAATTTGAGTCAATATAAATCACCTTTATTTATAAAAAAAATCCTAAATTTACAGAAAATTTGGAAAAATCTGTAATTTTCAAAATTTGAATTTCTCTGCTTTTAAGGCAGATCGTGATTCCTCACAAAATAGTTATTACTTTACATTTCCCATATGTCTACTTTATGTTGGCATCATTTTGTAGATGTAATTTTATTTTTTAGGATGTTAAAAGGCTTAGAATTTTAGAAGCAATTCTTAAAATTGTTAAGAAATTTTCCAAAACCATTTTTTAAAGAGGACCTTTCACCACTCCTGACATGACTATTTTAATAGCTTCATGCATTCCCCATGTAATAACAATTCTGGAACATCTATTCTTATGGCTCTATGTTGTGCCATTCCTTTATTATTTGCACTAGAAGTTGTGAATGAATTGCTATTTGCCTTCAGTAAGGGAACAGAGAGGAGGTAATCAGTTGGGGGTGTGTCCCTGCACAGATTCATTACATCCAATCAGTGCTGCTATGTTCAGACTGTGCAAGTACACACTCCCAACTTGTTACCTCCCCTCTGTTCCTTTACTGAAGGCAAATAGCAATTCACATATAACTTCTAGTGCAAATAATAAAGGAATGTCACAACATACAGAGTTAAGAATAGATGCTCCAGAATTGTTGTTACATGGGGAATGCATGAAGCTATTAAAACAGGCATGTCCGGAACGGTGAAAGGTCCTCTTTAAGGACCAGTTCCATTCTGACGTCACTTTGTGGGGCTTATATAGTGGGAACCACCCATAAATGACCAAAATTTAGAAACTACACCCTTCAAGGTTTTCAAAACTGATTTTACAAACTTTGTTAACCCTTTATGTATTCGACAAGAATTAAAGGAAAATGGAGATGACATTTCTAAATTTCACTTTTTTGGCAGATTTTTCATTTTAATCCTTTTTTCTCCTGTAACGCATAAAGGGTTAATAGCCAAACAAAACTCAAAAACTATTACCCTGATTCTGTGATTTACAAAAACACCCCACATGTAGTCGTAAACTGCTGTATGGGCGCGTGGCAGGGCGCAGAAGGAAAGGTGTGCCAGATGGTTTTTGGAGAGCAAATTTTGCAGGACTGGTTTTTAGACACCATGTCTCATTTGAAGCCCTCCTGATGCACCTCTACAGTAGAAACAACCAAAAAGTGCCCGTATTTTGGAAACTAAGGGATAAGGTGACAGTTTTATTGATACTATTTTGGGTTACAAATGATTTTTGATCGCTTTATATTACGCTTTTTGTTAGGCAAGGTAACCAAAAATGGCTGTTCTGGCACAGTTGTTTTTTGTTTTTTTTACAGCATTCATCTGACAGGTTAGATCATGTGCTATTTTTAGAGAGCAGGTTGTTCCAGACACGATGATATCAAATATGTCTACTTTCTTTGTTTCAGTTTTTAAAAAAATCATGTTTTTGTGTCTCCATTTTCTCAAAGTCATTTTTTTAATTCTTTGGGCGATTGTCTTGGGTTGGGTCTTATTTTTTGAGGGATGAGGTAATGGTTTGATTGGTATTATTTTGGGTTACATATGACTTTTGATAGCTTGGTATTACACTTTTTGTGATGTAAGGTGAAAAATTTTTTTTGGGCAGTTTTTATTTTTTTTACAGAGTTCACCTGAGGGGTTAAGTCATGTGATATTTTTATAGAGCTGGTTGCTGGTTTATTTCACTTTAACACAATAAAAGCATTTTTGATACACAAAAAATCTTGTTTTAGTGTCTCCATATTCTGAGAGCCATAGTTTTTTATTTATTGGGCGATTGTCTCATATACGGGCTCATTTTTTGTGGGATGAGATGATGGTTTGATTAGTACTATTTTGGGGTACATATGACTTTTTGATCGCTTGGTATTACACTTTTTGTGATGTAAGGTGACCAAAAAATGGCTTTTCTGGCACAGTTTTTATTTAATTTTTTTAGGGCATTTACCTATTTTTATAGAGTAGGTCGTTACGGACGCAGCGATACCTAATATGTCTATTTTTTTATTTATTTTGGTTTTACACAATAAAAACAGTTTAGAAAAAAAACACGTTTTTTTTGTCTCCATTTTCTAAAAGCCATATTTTTTTAATTTTTTTGGG
The DNA here is from genome assembly GCA_900303285.1 of Rhinella marina. NCBI lineage: Eukaryota > Metazoa > Chordata > Amphibia > Anura > Bufonidae > Rhinella > Rhinella marina. The sequence continues at coordinate 18,369 of ONZH01019398.1, read as the reverse complement.
TGATTGTCTCATGTAGGGGCTCATTTTCTGTGGGATGAGGTAATGGTTTGATTGGTACTATTTTGCAGTACATACAACTTTTTTGATTACTTTTAATACTTTTTTGGGGAAGTGGGGTGGGCAAAATTTCAATTCTATCATTGTTTTTGTCTTTAGCCAGATGCCTATAAAGGAGTCCTGTTGCCATGGTAACCATCTGGACGCTGCTAGAGAAGTGCAGCTGCCCGATGGGGGAGGGAGCTCCCTCCCTGTTAACCCCTTCCAACCAATAAGTTACAGCCAGTGCCCACCTCGGGGTATGTAACCAGTATCATTGCATGGGGGGATACAAAATATATACTATACTATAATTTTATATTTTTCTACTATGAACACTTTCACTGGCGACGATACCAATAGGGTTTATTTTTTGTTTCTTTATTTTTAGTTGTAAAATTGGGTAAGAATTATTTGAATTTTTGTTTATTTTGGGGTTTTTTAAAACTTTATTTTTAGCCCCCATAGTGAATGCAAACATGCGACCATTAGATCACTTATACCATAGACTACAATAGTCTATGGTTAAATCTCTGTGCTTCTATTGAGTGCTGACACAGGCAAGGCTCAAAAGGAACTTTGCTATTGCAGACCTAGAAACCTTTAGGCTAGGGCTACATGGGGACACTGGTCGTATGACACCTGTCACGGTCAGGATCGCTGAGTAGCGGGGATCCCATAGAAATTAAAGGGATCGCCGCGGCAATCGCAAGGAGTCCAGCCATGTTGGATTTCTTGCGACTGCCACAGCGATCCCATTCATTTCTATGGGACTCCCGCTACTCAGTGATCCTGGCCTCGACAGGTGTTGCCGTGTAGCCCTATCCTTACAAGGCTCCATGCTGACATAGCAACTGAACAAATACTGCAATCTCATCACGGGGGAGCTTTTCAGTCACCAGGAGCAGCCCACTCCATGTAAATGACTCCTCAGATGCTGTAGTCACAATGGCATCTGAGGGGTTAAATGTCCATGATCTGAGTAATATCTGATCACAGACACTGCCAGCAGATATCTGCTGTATAACACAACAGCCACTGGCATTGGTGCCTGCTCAGCTTCTGAGCCAGCATCATTTATAAAATCCACTTGTCTTCTATATATATATATATATATATATATATATACAGTGGAGGAAATAAGTATTTGATCCCCCACTGACTTTTAAAGTTTTAATACTAAAAAATAAATGAAACGTCTCATAATTTTATGCCAGCTTTATTTTAACAGTGCCACATAGAATTTCAAAAGAAAAACGGAGAAAATTACATGAAATTAGAAATAAAAAATAATTTTCATTTCTTTGATGGAAATAAGTATTTGATCCCCTAGGAAAACATCATTTAATACTTGGTGGCAAAACCCTTGTTGGCAAGCACAGCAGTCAGACGTTTCTTATAGTTTTTATAAGGTTTGCACAAACTTTAGGAGTAATTTTGGCCCACTCCTCTCTGCAAATCATCTCCATATCCTTAAGGTTTTTAGGCATGCATTTGGAAACGCAAAGCTTCAGCTCTCTCCATAGATTTTCGATGGGATTGAGGTCAGGAGACTGGCTAGGCCATGACCTTGATATGCTTCTTATGGAGCCACTCCTTTGTTTCCTTGGCTGTATGTTTTCGGTTGTTGTCGTGCTGAAAGACCCATCCACGACCCATTTTCAGTGCCCTGGCGGAGGCAAGGATGTTGTCACCCAGGATTTTGCGATACATGGCCCTGTTCATCTTCCCGCCAATGCGGTGAAGTTGGCCTGTGCCCTTAGAAGAAAAACACCCCCAAAACATAATACTTCCACCACCATGCTTGACGGTGGGGATGGTATTCTTAGGGTCATATTCTGTATTTTTCTTCCTCCAAACACGTCGAGTTGAGTTGAGGCCAAAGAGCTCAATTTTGATCTCATCTGACCACAGCACCTTCTCCCAGTCTCTCACGGAGTCATTAATATGTTCATTGGCAAACTTGAGGCGGGTCTGGACGTGAGCCTTCTTGAGCAGAGGAACCTTGCGTGCACTGCAGGATTTTAAACCATTACGTCTCAGTGTATTACCAATGGTTTTTTGGGAGACTGTGGTCCCAGCTGCCTTGAGATCATTACTCAGCCCCTCCCGTGTAGTTCTTGGCTGATTTTTAGCCTTTCTCGTGATCAATGAGACTCCACGAGGTGATATCTTGCATGGAGCTCCAGGCCTGGGTCGATTTACAGTAATGTTGTACTTCTTCCACTTCCGAATAATTGCACCAACAGTTGTCACCTTCTCATCCAGCTTCTTACTTATGGCTTTGTAGCCCATTCCAGCCTTGTGTAGGTCAACAATTTTGTCCCTGACATCTTTAGACAGCTCTTTAGTCTTGCCCATGGTGGAGATGTTGGAGTGTCACTGAGACTGTTGGCAGGTGGCCTTTTATACAGGTGACAATTTGGGACAGGTGTGTCTCATCCCATCCAGGTAACGACTTCACTGTGATTAGGTTGTGTCAGTGGTCTGTGGGAGCCAACATTAGTCACGGTTTTACTAGGGGATCAAATACTTATTTCCCTCAAAGAAATGCAAATTATTTTTTATTTCTCATTTCATGTAATTTTCTCTGTTTTTCTTTTGATATTCTATGTGGCACTGTTAAAATAAAGCTGGCATACTATTATGGGACGTTTCATTTATTTTTTAGTATTAAATATGTATTTCCTCCACTGTATATACAGTACAGACCAAAAGTTTGGACACGCCTTCTCATTCAAAGAGTTTTCTATATTTTCATGACTATGAAAATTGTAGATTCACACTGAAGGCATCAAAACTATGAATTAACACATGTGGAATTATATACTTAACAAAAAAGTGTGAAACAACTGTAAATATGTCTTATATTCTAGGTTCTTCAAAGTAGCCACATTTTGCTTTGATTACTGCTTTGCACACTCTTGGCATTCTCTTGATGAGCTTCAAGAGGTAGTCACCTAAAATGGTTTTCACTTCCAGGTGTGCCCTGTCAGGTTTAATAAGTGGGATTTCTTGCCTTATAAATGGGGTTGGGACCATGAGTTGTGTTGGGCAGAAGTCAGGTGGATACACAGCTGATAGTCCTACTGAATAGACTGTTAGAATTTGTATTATAGCAAGAAAAAAGCAGCTAAGTAAAGAAAAACGAGTGGCCATCGTTACTTTAAGAAATGAAGGTCAGTCAGTCCGAAAAAATGGGAAAACTTTGAAAGTGTCCCCAAGTGCAGTCGCAAAAACCATCAAGCGCTACAAAGAAACTGGCTCACATGAGGACCGCCCCAGGAAAGGAAGACCAAGAGTCACCTCTGCTGCGGAGGATAAGTTCATTTGAGTCACCAGCCTCAGAAATCACAGGTTAACAGCAGCTCAGATTAGAGACCAGGTCAATGCCACACAGAGTTCTAGCAGTAGACACATCTCAACAACAACTGTTAAGAGGAGACTGTGTGCAGCAGGCCTTCATGGTAAAATAGCTGCTAGGAAACCACTGCTAAGGACAGGCAACAAGCAGAAGAGACTTGTTTGGGCTAAAGAACACAAGGAATGGACATTAGACCAGTGGAAATCTGTGCTTTGGTCTGATGAGTCCAAATTTGAGATCTTTGGTTCCAACCACCGTGTCTTTGTGCGACGCAGAAAAGGTGAACGGATGGACTCTACATGCCTGGTTCCCACCGTGAAGCATGGAGGAGGAGATGTGATGGTGTGGGGGTGCTTTTCTGGTGACACTGTTGGGGATTTATTCAAATTGAAGGCATACTGAACCAGCATGGATACCACAGCATCTTGCAGCGGCATGCTATTCCATCCGGTTTGCGTTTAGTTGGACCATCATTTATTTATCAACAGGACAATGACCCCAAACACCCCTCAGGCTGTGTAAGGGCTATTTGACCAAGAAGGAGAGTGATGGGGTGCTACGCCAGATGACCTGGCCTCCACAGTCACCAGACCTGAACCCAATCCAGATGGTTTGGGGTGAGCTGGACCGCAGAGTGAAGGCAAAAGTGCCAACAAGTTCTAAGCATCTCTGGGAACTCCTTCAAGATTGTTGGAATACAATTTCAGGTGACTACCTCTTAAAGGTTAACCAAGAGAATGCCAAGAGTGTGCAAAGCAGTAATCAAAGCAAAAGGTGGCTACTTTGAAGAACCTAGAATATAAGACATATTTTCAGTTGTTTCACAAATTTTTTTTAAGTATATAATTCCACATGTGTTAATTCATAGTTTTGATGCCTTCAGTGTGAATCTACAATTTTCATAGTCATGAAAATACAGAAAACTCTTTGAATGAGAAGGTGTGTCCAAACTTTTGGTCTGTACTATATATGTACAGTATATATATATATATATATATATATATATATATATATACCTGAAGGAGTTAAGCTTAAAGGGGTATTCCAATAAAGTAACTTATAGACAACGGAGGTTGTCTATATATATATTAATATATATGTGTATATATATATATATATATATATATATATATATATATATACACACAGCAGAGCTTTAATTTACCTTGCAATCCATTTTTCTAGCTCCTGTGTGAGCCTAATGGTGCCTGATCTTCTCTCACAAAACTACAAAGACTACATTCCCCACAATGCCTAGCTTTCCTGCTGTGAGTGTTGATGTTTACTGATTGGCTGCCTGATATACAGTCTGGTCACGCACACTCAGTAATCACCAGCACACTAACACACACTTTGTTTGACAAGACATGCAGCTAGAGAATTGTTAGCAACACACTGAGCATGCTTGACCTAACAAAGGCTCAGAACTACAGGTCGATGCCATGGTAACTTATGAGGAAACACAGTGGTAGCAGAGCAAGAAAACTACTTTTATGACTACTGAACAGTGAATATGTGAAATTTACATTATATTAGGTAATTATTGATGATGAATTAGTCTAAAACATAAGTTATATTTATGGAATACCCCTTTAAGAGAGCTCCAGAAGTTCTCAAACAGCTTGGAATAACACAGCTATAGGTTCAAAGGTTCTAGGTCAAAGTTTCTAAGTTCAAATCCCAGGATGGATGTTACAATAAATTTAGAGATATACACTAATATATTTGTTTACTTTGCAAGTATGGAAATGTCCATCTTCAAAAAATGTGTGTATGACAGAGCAATCTGGTGTGCATTTTACTAATGCTTTTTTGCCCCTATTGTGGTGTAAATAAAAGTCACAAAATATAGCACACACCATTATTTGCTACTCTTTAACACACTGGTCAGCAACCTTCGGCATTCCAGCTGTTGTGAAACTATAATTCTCAGCATGCTCCATTGATTTCTATGGGAGCTCTGGGAAGAGAAGAGCAAGTATGCATGCTGGGAGCTGTAGTTTCACAACAGCTGGAGTGTCGGAGGTTGTCTACCCCTGGTTTAAGGGATTAGGTTAAGCATGAGGGGAAAGGGTTTAGTGTGCCCCATTGGATTTACTATAATCTGCCACAGAAACTGGCAAAAGCCATAGCTGGCTGGCATAGACTTCAATTTCTAGCGCACGGACTGCCTGAGATGCAAATAATTTAAGACGTGCATCTTACTCCAGCACAGAGAGATCAAGACAGTCTTCATAAATCTCCATCTATATGCATAGATCTGTGCGCAGTACAATTTTTGACCTTTATTATGAACCAAAAAAAACACGTACAGTATATCAACATGTGGAAACAAATCTTTATAAAACTGCAATGGAAACCTGATAACCAGAATGGCTGATAGCAATCGAAATAAACAGACTTCAACTTTTTGCAGCTCGTTAGCCTTGATCATCCCTACAGATTAGAATCTAATTAGCTGCATGCACACAACGATTACTGCACCATCCAGTAGCATCATTGTGCCATACTGACTGTGAATTATTGAAGTCACCTTGAGAGTGCTTTACCGGATTAGCAATCATGATCTGAATTTAATCAAACACCAGGTGCTTAATACTCAGAATAGCAATTTACATGAGAGAACTTTATGTTTCTCATTTGCTTTCAATTATGGTTCATGTTTGTAGCTGTTTGCTTTCTCACATTGCACTGATAGAGAACTGTTTTCTGTTCATCATGCTTGCACTGTATAAAAATAGAAATGCCATGGGTTCAAACACAAATGAAAGCACAAGGACTATTTTTCATATTGTGTTCAAATTATAATCTTCTAGACCACTGCTATCTGCATTCTAGTTGGATTGCTTGTATTCTCTTTTTCTTGCGCTTACTGAGGCTGGAGCTGCACCTAAATAGGGGTAAGTGAATTGTTTCTTATAAATCAATTTGTTCATCTGTGATGGACTGCCCATCTAAAGATGATTCCTCACTGTGCCTGCAGATTAACCTGGTCACCCATCTCGCCACGATTATTTCGTGGATGCGCAGTTAATGCGAATTTTGGAGCATGTTAAGATGATATGCTGAAAATAAATCAGCGATTGTGCACATGACACTAAACTTCATTTAGCAGATTCATTGAGGCATAAGGGCATGCGCTGATACTCGCAGTAAATCCATTGATATGAATCGATTCGATCATCCTTATACAAAGTATTTTGATTGCTTCTCAGTGAGTGACATTTGCAGTACACAAGACTGTACACGAGTCAATTGACGCCCCTTTCAGATGAGCGAGTCTCACAAATCAGATTCGCAGTGTGAGTATGCAGCAGCACCTGTCTTGACCTCCCAGCACTGACAGGGTTAATAGCATTATATTGTTTTATGATAATATGTAGCCCTTACAGTTCTGGTAGATATTGGATAACACTGACAGCATTATGTCAGTGTTACCAAGTACATTCCAGACCTAAGAGTTTCATAGCATCATAAATCAATCTAATGCTATGCGACCCTGTCAGTGCTGGGAGGTCAGGACGGGAGCTGCTGCATATTCACTCTGCGAATCCGTTGCATAAGACCCGCTCGTCTGAAAGGGGACTTACTGGTTTGTACTACAGCAGTCGCCCAATTATTATCAATTAATAGTGCTACAAAAAGCCTAGGCATAGCCACAGCTATGAGCTAAAAACACATATAGCATTATGTGTTCTTGTTGGTTTTTTTTTGCCCATGCAGTTTTTGGTGCTGTTTTTGCAATGAAAATGCCAGCTTTATATATTAGCTGAAAGCCAAGTCTATGGGAAATACTAAGTGCAAATCAGAAAATAGATTTTTGCCTGGAGGCATTTTTTATCATTAATTTCCTCATCGTCCTACGGCAGCACAGAATGGGATATTCTGTCCACAGTCTCCATACTAGGACCAGCCCACCTAGAATACTAAACCACAAGAATTAGCATATTCAATTAGCACGTGTTTTATTTTGTCAGATGTGTGTGCATCTGCCCAGCCCCCGATAATCTCTTTGTTTTCTCTCTCTTTCAGGTAATCCTTCAGGATTTTTATTAGATACTAGAGGTGTTCTCTAGTTTTTTCTGCCAGAGGGGATAAATGACTCCCTTGTTCCAGAGGGGATCTCTGGGTTATTGCCTGGCAACGCAATTGTTACCTTAATCTTGCAGGAAAGAGGGCGTAGCAAGCGACGTTGTTCGTCATGTTTGTTGTTTGCCCTGTGGTTGGTACAGTGGCGGGGTTCATAACTTTTGCCTTAAAGTTATTTGGCTGAGCAGGCTGATATCGCTTCTTGTTTGGTGTGTGTTCCACTGACATCATTTCCTGTTTGTGTGTGTTTCACTGACATAATTTCCTGTTGGTGTGTGTTCCACTAACGTTATTTCCTGTTGGTGTGTGTTCCACTGACATAATTTCCAGGTAGTGTGTGTTCCACTGACATCACTTCCGTATTCTCCTGTTTTTGCATTCTGGTTATGCACTGCTCTTATTTTGCTGGGTATATCTGGTAACAATATTTCTTTTTCTTCCCCTTTGCTATTTTTTAAGATGTTTTTTCATCCATTTCTCTATAGGGAAAAAGGTGTCTGAAAACATTTAAACATAAAAATGACAAACACTATGGAAAAGTGTTTTTTAGTTGTAAAAAAAAAAAACAGCTGAGCAATTTGTGTTTAGGGATTCTAATGATTCATTGTTTCCCAACCCTTAGTGCTGATCTAGAGTACCCATACATGAAAACTTGTGTTGCCAAATTACACATTACCACTACATACTGTATATAGGCATCTATCAAGTACATCCTTCCTACTTAATGCTATGTAAACTACATCCTAAAGCAACATTTCAACATTTCAATCTTTCATATTTACAATTGAAGTTGAGTAACTTTGCTGTTTGTTTTTGTATCAATTTCAAGCTCCTTCATTAAGTTTTGGCCAATATTATACATTGTTGCTATTATAGTTTTTTTTTTTTTCTTCAAAACTCTGCTAGTGTTATTCGGTCTAGAAAATGGTTTAGCTCCATTTTGTTAAGTGGTGTATGCTTTTATTTCCTGTATATTCATGGGTTTTGACATAGTTAAAAGGAAACTCAAAGGGGGTAATTTATTAAGTCCGGCATTTTAGACTCCTGTCTTAATAAGCCCCTGTTCTGGCAGTGGATCGCTGAAGTTATGTAGAGGCACCGGTCTCTACATAACTTTAGCATATCCAGTGCTTCTTTTAAATGTAAGCCAGCTTCCTAGACCATTTTCTACATTTAAAGGGAACCTGTCCTCAACTTTATGCTGACCTCACTGAGGGCAGTATAAATTAGTGACAGAAATGCTGATTTCAGCGATGTATCACTCATGAGCTAAAAGTTAGTACTTGCTGAGAACCAGCATCATAATTATTGCAGCACAAGCCTTGAAAAGAGTCAAATCTACCTGAGAAGAATCATGGTTATTCATAGTCTCCTGCTCTCCCCGCCCATCTACTGATGATTGGCAGTTCTCTCCTAGAGAGAAAGGGAGAAAACTAGGTAGAAGACTTTCAGTCATCTGCAGGTGGGCAGGGAGAGCAGGAGCTTATGAATAACCATGACTCTTCTCAGATGTCCATGATTCTTTTCCAGGCCCAGTCGGAAATGATTGTGAGGTTGGTTCTCGGCAACCACTTACTTTTAACTTATAAAGTCCACTGAAATAAACTCGTTCAGCCGTTAGTACATATGGGCAGCATAAAGTTAATGACGGATTCCCTTTAAACCAGGCATAGAAAATGAATGAGAAAGGGGCCCTACAGGCCCGTCCACTTCCCCGCCCACACCACGCCCACTTTTTGAGACATGGCGTAAGCGGGGAAAAGTCGCAGATTGCAGCGCAATCTGTGCCTGCACCCCCATAGATCAAACATGCCTCAGAAGACAATGTCATCTGCTGTTGATGACAGATTTTCGGGACATCTCCTGTATGGAGGGACATGAATTCTCTATCGTTCTTTGTTATCAATGTACAGGTTCATATCACCACATAGTGCCAATGTGCGGATTCATGGCATTATATTTCTCTTTGCTACTTAATAAACATGTGTAGAGAATGTACTAAACCAGTACTATTGTTTTAAAGGAAATGTGTCATCAGAAAATGGCCTATTGTTTAAATAATTTTATGTTAAACATTTATTTTAGTTTTGTTTTTTTAATTTTCCATGTTATTATCTACAGTGGGGAAAAAAGTATTTAGTCAGCCACCAATTGTGCAAGTTCTCCCACTTAAAAAGATGAGAGAGGCCTGTAATTGAAATCATAGGTAGACCTCAACTATGAGAGACAAAATGAGAAAACAAATCCAGAAAATCACATTGTCTGATTTTTAAAGAATTTATTTGCAAATTATGGTGGAAAATAAGTATTTGGTCAATAACAAAAGTTCATCTCAATACTTTGTTATATATCCTTTGTTGGAAGGTCAAACGTTTTCTGCAAGTCTTCACAAGGTTGGCACACACTGTTGCTGGTATGTTGGCCCATTCCTCCATGCAGAACTCCTCTAGAGCAATGATGTTTTGGGGCTGTCGCTGGACAACACGGCCTTTCAACTCCCTCCAAAGGTTTTCTATGGGGTAGAGATCTGGAGACTGGCTAGGCCACTCCAGGACCGTGAAATGCTTCTTACGAAGCCACTACTTCGTTGCCCTGGCGGTGTGCTTGGGATCATTGTCATGCTGAAAGACCCAGTCACGTTTCATCTTCAATGCCCTTGCTGATGGAAGGAGGTTGCTTTACAGTAGGCATGGTGTTCTTTGGATGCAACTCAGCATTCACTGTCCTCCAAACATGATGAGTTGTGTTTCAAACTGTTCTACTTTGGTTTCATCTGACCATATAACATTCTCCCAATACTCTTCTGGAACATCCAAATGCTCTCTAGCAAACCTCAGACGGGCCCGGATATGTACTGGCTTAAGCAGGGGGACACGCCTGGCACTGCAGAATCTGAGTCCCTGGCGGCATAGTGTGTTACTGACGGTAGCCTTTGTTACGTTGGTCCCAGTTTTCTGCAGGTCATTCACTAGGTCCCCCCATGTGGTTCTGGGATTAAACAGTACTAAAAGATTGCACACAGCTGGGAGTAGCCACGAGTTTTCTCTTTCAGAATTCAGCAGTGCTCTGTAGTACTCAGCAGTAGAACAGACCATTGCAAATAGATTCCAAATAGAATCATATATATCAGCAATCCACATTCCATTTAAAATTTCTTCTTTTCAGTATGGATGGGGGAAAAATTGAGGAAATTACAACGGTAAGTGTAGTAAGGCCTAGGTATAATAAATAAGGTGACAGAATAAATAGTAATGTAAATGCAGTATTATGTTAAGGGTTAGGTTAGTGGTTAGGGGGTACTTCTCACTGCTTGATCTCTACCAGTTAAAGAGCTAAGTAAATAATTTGCATTCTGAAAAATGGATTTGAATGGAAAGGGAACATTAGTTCAGCCACTGTTTCCCATGGACTTGAAGGCAGGCATATGAGAATTATAGATCCTTTTATTTGTCAATACATTTCGAGGGCGAATGGCTCTCTTTGTCAGGCACAAAAACAAAGTCACTTTATAATTCTCATATGCCTGCCTTCAAGACTTTCACAACTACTAAAGGTGAGTGCATTACCAACCTAGATACCTGCATTTCTCTCCTGACGATAATACACATGAGGCGCTGCCTCCTCTTTTTTGTTTCTATTTTGCATTCTGAGCAATTCCTTAATATACTGTTATGAATAGATTCAGAATAAATAAACTAAAGAAGAGATTTTTGTTTAAATGGGACAGGCTGAGAGCATCCCTGCAGCTCACCTGACAAGGCAATTTCCATAAAATTTTATCTCAAGTTGAAGGACACATAAAAGGTTATGTATACAAATGTAGATGATATTAAACAAATTCCATATACAGTCTCCAAAAACTGCATTTAGTCATGGTTATCTATGAATAAAGCATTAATTGTTATTTAGTATTATTTTTATTGTGTGAGCTTATTGGGAAACCAGGGCTGCTTTTGCCATGAGGCAAGATGAGCATGTTGCCTCAGGTGGCAAACGACCTACCTCTAAGGGAGTAGCAGTTTATGGCATGGCACAGGAGCCTCTGACTTCCATCCTGTCATAGGCCTCAGGCTGCTAGTCCGTGTGCAAAACACTGTGAGACACGGCTGAATGATGTGATTGTGGCAGTCTGCTTCCAATGGAGAAGATGAGAAAAGAGAATATCTACATCAGAGAATATGTCACTGGATGTAATATATGAGGTACTGTATTCTCCAGTATGTGTGCTGTATATAAGGTTTATTCACATATGTCTTTAACAATAGGGATGACAGGAGGGGTTGGACTGAGAATTTGCCCCAGGGTCGGCACCATTCCAATTTTTACCTCAGGCCACAAAAAGTCTAGAATTAGCCCTTTGTGCTACCATATTTTATAAAGTTTACATATTCATTTACAAGGTAAGGTCGTAAAATTGTTTCTCTATCCCAAATTAAACAGCCATATGTAGAAATTTTTAGACTGAGAAAATTACAAAAGTGCCTTTAGGACTACCAGTTAGTGTTGAGCGAGCATGCTCGGCTGAATACTATATTCCATGCTTAAGTCCCCTCCCCACACGCTACTTAGCCAACTAGCGTGTGTGGAGGTACTGGCATTCACTGTAATGCCGTAGCCAGGCTACTGGCATTACAGTAATTAGATGGCCGGGAATGCGTCATCGGGTGCTATATAGCACCCGGTGACATGTGACCTGGCTCAGTCTTAGTCAGGGAGAGCTTCTGCAAGGAGGGACAGATAGTGTAGGGATAGAAATTGGCTAGGCAGGGCTAGATTTTCTGTTGAAAAGACCCAAAAGCCCTTTTAAAGGCTATTATATCTGGCTGCAATATATTTTTTTTGGGGGGGGGGCAAAAATTGCTCAAGGTTGCCTTTGGGGGCAAAAATAAAGCAAGTTTGCCTGACCTAAACACCACATGCGCAGCATGTGCATTATAACGTTTCTGTATCCTATATTCCTAACATCCGGTGTCATTTTTTCTGCAGCTAATCAAGGCGACATTACCTGCGCTGCGTCTGCTGTATAACGTTTGCGCATGGAGGGATAGATAGTGTAGGAATAGAATTTGGCTAGGCAGGGCTAGTTGTTCTGTTAAAAAGACCCAAAAGTCCTTTTAAGGACTATTGTTCTATGTGGCTGCAATAATTTTTTTTTCTTTTGGGGCAAAAATAATGCAAGTTTGCCTGACATAAACACCACCTGCGCAGCTTGTGCATTATAACATTTCTGTATCCTATATACCTGAAATCCTGTGTAATTTTTTCTGCCGCTAATCAAGGCGACATTATCTGTGTTGCGTGTGCATTATAAAGTTTCTGTGTCCTAAATACCTGACATCCAGTGTCATTTTTTCTGCCGCTAATCAAGGCGACATTACCTGTGTTGCGCGTGCCTTATAACGTTTCTGTATCCTAAATACCTGAAATCCTGTGTATTTTTTTCTGCCGCTAATCAAGGCGGCATTACCTGCGCTGCGTGTGCATTATAACGTTTTTGTATCCTAAATACCTAACATCCGGGTCATTTTTTCTGTCGCTAATCAAGGCGTCATTATCTGTGTATTGGAGTGCCTGTTCCTTGTAATTTTTGGTAGCCCTTTCACTTTCTGCATAGGCTTTATGAGTGTAGGAGTCCCACGACATGAACAATTGTACCACAATGTGAATGAGGCCCTCCTTTATATGATATACCGGTAATTTTTGGCAGCACTTGCGCTTTATGTACAAGTAAATATATACTATAAATATTTCCTAACTAGAGATGAGTGAGTAGTGAAATATTCGAAAGTTCGAAATTCGATTCGAATAGACCGCGATATTCGACTATTCGACCGAATATCGAATCCCATTAAAGTCCATGGGAAAAAAAAGCTCGCCACTTGGAAATCTCAATTCGACCACTTGGAGGTCACCAAGTCCACCCTGAAACCTCAGAAAAGGATGCCAACACTGCTGGAATGCAACTGGGACAGCAGGGGAAGCATGTCTGGGTGCATATAACGCGCCCAAGTCGCACTATTACGCCACTATCACAGCCTCTCAACAATACACTCCAAAGACAATATAATCTCTCTGTAAAGTGAGACCATACAAGGAAACCTTCTTTCCTCTACATTGCCATGGACCCCAAGCCAAACTAGACAAAAAAGAAGATAAAATTCTGCACCCCTTAAAATCACGTTGCCTATGACAACCACAGATGGCATACGCAAGGGGAAAGCAATCAAGCCATCACTATTTTTCCCTCTGTGCCATCCCTGCCTTGCCCAGGCACATGTCCGAAAACATCATCCACGCCCGAGTAACACGGTTACTGCAAAAGGCCATTTGACCACCAACACTTTGGTTTGAGGCCGGGGATGCTACATCTCCCTGACCGCACACTGGGTGAATGTTGTGGAGGCGGGGACGGGCAAACCTGCTACCCCCACCCAAGTTTTGGGCCTTGGTTCTGTCTGGATTTCCGCAACCCTTACAGACAGCTCGGCAAACCCCTCCTACTCCTTCTAGATTTGTTAAATCTGTCCACCACCCAGTCAAGTCCACAAAGTCCAGTCTCGTCGATAGCCTGCAGAAACTGCAGGGACCTCACTCTGACCCTCCTTCCTCCCACCCTGCCCAATGTTATCAACCCAGTGTTCCCACCCATGCAAGAATCGCAGGAGCTATCTGAGGATTTTGTTTGTTCTGATGCCCAAACACTGGAGCAAGCTCCATCTCTAGCTGATGGTGGTGTGGAACGGGCACTAAAGTGTAAAATGATTAGGGACGATGATGAGACACAGTTGCCAGCAAGGGAGGCTGTTGGAGCAAAGTGAGGCAGTGTAAGAGGAGGTGGTTGAGTATGACGAAGTCAGTGACCCGACCTGGCCCAGTGTCATGTCTAGCAGGTAAAGCAGTGGGGATGTTGAGGGATGCGTAGGACCGCAAAAGGCAGGAAGAGGCCGTGGGCTGGCCAGAGGCTCATGGAGAAGGCAGGCTAGAGCCCGCAGGGCCGCATCTCTTCCCTATAACAGGCCCCCACACAAAGCTCTCCCATCGAGGGCTCTTAGGTCCTTGTTGTGAAAATATTTTTAAGAGTGTGCAAAGTTAGCTTGAGGTGAGCCCTCGAAAAAATTATATGGAGGCCCAAGAGGTGAGCCCTCGAAAAAATTAAGTGGAGGCCAAAGAGGTGAGACCTCTTAAAAATTGTATTAAGGCCCAAGAGGTGAGCCATAATAAAATTGTTTGTAGGCCCAAGAGGTGAGACCTCTTAAAAATTGTTTGTAGGCCCAAGAGGTGAGCCATGATAAAAATTGCTTGTAGGCCCAAGAGGTGAGCCATGATAAAAATTGCTTGTAGGCCCAAGAGGTGAGCCATGAATTAAAATTGTTGTAGGCCAGAGGTGAGCATGATAAAAATTGCTTGTAGGCCCAAGAGGTGAGCCATGATAAAAATTGCTTGTAGGCCCAAGAGGTGAGCCATGATAAAAATTGCTTGTAGGCCCAAGAGGTGAGCCATAAATAATTTTTTTTTTTTTTTTACGGAGCAATTCTACGGCGGTTAAGGAGGAGGAGGTGGAGGAGGAAATGGCACTTCATACAGATGGCACTTCACTTTTGGCTGCTTTCCACTGTTGGAGAAGCAAAGTCCGGGTCAATCCACTTGCTGTTCATTTTGATTAGCGTCAGCCTGTGGGCACTGTCGGTTGACAGGCGGCTGCGCTTATCGGTTATAATGCCCCTGGCTGCGCTGAACACCCTTTCTGATAGCACGCTGGCGGCAGGGCAGGCAAGCACCTCCAAGGCGTACAGGGACAGTTCCAGCCACGTGTCCAACTTGGAGACCCAGTAAGTGTAGGATGCCGAGGGATCGGGGAGGACAGGGGTACGGTCTGCCAGGTACTCCCGCAACATCCGCCGATACTTGTCCCTCCTGCTGATAGCGGGCCCCGCAGTGATGGAAGTTGCACGAGGGGTGCCATGAACGTGTCCCACACCTTGGAGAGTGTTCCCCTGGTGGCTGTGGGCCTGATCGATGTTGTGGGACTCTGGGAGACCCTCTCCTCTCTGCCGCCAGCGATGGTGGGTGGTAAAATCTCCATCATGTTCTGCACGAGTTCCCTCTGGTATTCCAGCAATCGATTCGTCCTCTCCTCTACCGGAATAAAAGAGGAGACGTTATCTTTATACCGGGGGTCCAGGAGTGCGAAGACCCAGTACAGTTTGTTCTCCACTATCCGGACAACACGTGTGTCCCGGGAAAAGCAGCCCAGCATGAAGTCAGCCATGTGTGCCAGACTCTGAATAGGCATGACGTCACTGCCCCCACCAGAAGGATCACTTGCCATTTCCTCCTCTTCCTCTTCCGCCTCCTCTCCGCCCCATCCGCTCTGAACCAATGGGATGCACACAGCCTGACTGCTACCCTCGCCGCCAGCATCCGCCTCCTCTTCCACAGCCACCTCCACGTCGTCCTCCTCCTCCTCATCCTCCTCCTCCTCCTGCAACTGCCACCGAGAAGCAGACAAAAGTGTGGTCTGTGTAGCTCCGTTGCGTCTCCTCCTACCCCCGTCTCCTCTGCGTGCAATGCGTTCTCCCTTATTGCGATGAGTTATTCTTTAAGGACGCATAGGAGCGGGATGGTTACGCTCACTATAGCGTCCTCGCTGCTGACCTTCTTGGTGGACTCCTCAAAGATACGCAGTACATCGCATATGTCTGCCATCCATGGCCACTCGTGGTTGGCAAACTGAGGGAGCTGAGTTGGAGGCACGCGTGGATTCATAATCTGGTACTCCATCAATGCTCTCTGCTGCTCACACACCCTGGCCAACATGGAATAGGTGGAATTCCAGCGAGTCGGCAGGTCGCACAACAGCCGATGTTCAGGCAAATGGAGGTGTTGCTGGAGTTTTTTTAACCCTAGAATGCGTGACATCAGAAATCTTCATATTAACGTATTGGGGGCCTTTTAGGCCCCCATGCAAATCATATGGAAAAACACACTTATATAACTTTTACAAGTTTATTTTAAAACTGCTAAATAAAATATGATTAGTAAACAAAATTTTAATTATAATTTTTCACCGAAAACACCTTTTTTTTTTTCCAAATTTCACACAAACATATGAAAAAACGCACAAAAACGCATAGAAATCTATACCAAACTAGCTGAAGCTACATTTCTATTATGTTTCTTTTCTATTATATTAGTCTTCCAAACAATTTTGACAAGTTATTTTTTTGGAAGAATGTTCTTTGCAGACATTTTCCTTACAAATTGAACAAAATCTCTCAGTTTTCCTTTCTAAGTTTCTTGGACACATGAAACAGCGCTTTCTTTTTCTTTCTTCTGGCCCTGGAATCATCTGAAACTGTATGCCACACTGTTTCATTGCTTCTTTAGTTTGCTTTAGCAAGCCTTTCACGTCACTTCGCTGTATTATGTGAGGCATTACAAGTTCATGACAAAAGAAAAAACAATGAACACAATCAGGGTTGTCCACTCTTTGCTTGTGTGTGACACACTGTAAGTGTAAAGTGCCCCCTCCCTCCTCTCACCCTCAGCAGCTCTTACCTTTTATACTTTCTTTTAGGTGTTGTACAATTCTCTGGATGTCTGTAGCTCAATAGCTTTACCCTTTGCAGGCTTCTTAGAATCAGAGAAACTGAAACTTCCTCTCAACATCTTATCTTATCTCAGGTCCTTCACAATTAGCTCACAGTGTATACTGTCGTCATTACTCTATACACAGCTCATTACTGTATTCCGAAGGACCTGAGATGATGTCATGGCCTTACCACTCCCTCCCAAAATCACATGACATCCTCATATGGCATTATCCACACCCTGGCCCCCCCACCAGCATTACTGAGTACAAATAAAGTAACTTGAGACACAAACACTACTGAGAAAATGATAAAATATACATGGGGGCCTAAAAGGCCCCCAACACGTACAGATGTGGTTTTCACCAAAAAAGCATTGTTACACCGAAATGCCTATGAAAAAAATTATATGAACAACTGGATATTACCAAAAACGACATACTTGAGGATTACCTGGAGTTTCAAAATTCTAACTTAAGTAATTTTGCAGATAATAGCAAAAAAGTAAGCATGGGGGGGCCTAAAAGGGCCCAATACGCATTCTAGGGTTAAGCTAGCAGCAGCTACAGTTGACTTCCGAAAGTGAGCGCACAAGCGCCGCACTTTCACCAGTAGCTCTGCCAGGTTGGGGTAAGTCTTTAGAAATTTTTGGACTACCAGATTAAAAACGTGGGCAGGCATGGTACGTGATTGAGTTCGGCAAGCTCCAGAGCCGCCACCAGGTTACGGCCGTTATCGCACACGACCATGCCTGGTCCTAGCTGCAGCGGCGACAGCCACATCTCCGTCTGCTGCAATATGGCGTCCCTCACCTCTGGGGCGCTGTGCTTCCTGTCGCCCAAGCTGATGAGCTTAAGCACCGCCTGCTGACGTCTCCCCGCACCAGTGCTGCAACGCTTCCAGCTAGCGGCTGAGGGCGATGTTAAGGCAGAGGAGGAGGAGGAGGAGGAAGAGGAGGGGGGTTTATCAGAACCCCTGCTGGCAATCTTGGGCGGGGGTGGTAGGTAGGCCGTCTCTCTTTGCGACCCCGTCCCCGCTTCCACAACATTCACCCAGTGTGCCGTCAAAGAGATGTATCGTCCCTGGCCGCAAGCGCTTGTCCACGAGTCGGTGGTCAAGTGGACCTTTGCGCTGACTGCGTACCTCAGGGCCCGCCTGATGTTACGCGACACGTGCTGGTGCAGGGCCTGGGACGGCACTCTGGGAAAAGTAGTGGCGGCTGGGACGGAATAGCGAGGTGCGGCAGCCCCCATCAGGTCGCGGAAGGCCTGCGTCTCCACAAGCCTAAAC
>ONZH01019397.1:0-16933 GCA_900303285.1 Rhinella marina | reverse complement strand
TAGCACTCATATGCCTGCGCATGCTGGTAGTGGTTAGGCTGGTAGTGGTGGCTCCCCTGCTGATCCTGGTGTGGTACAGGTTGCACACCACCATCGTCCGACATCCTCACTTTCTTTAAAGAACCTCCAGACTTGCGAACATCTAGGCCTCGGCACGGGAGCTTCACTCCGTGAAACAGTTGCTGATCTAACTGCTCTGGCCCTGCTTCTCCCTCTGGCCACCCCACTGCCTCTTCCAACCTGTTCTGGTGCTGCACTTGCCTCCCCCTCAGAAGCACTGTCTTGACTAGGCTTACCAACCCAGCTCGGGTCAGTCACCTCATCATCCACCAGCTCTTCCTCCGATTCCTCACTCTGCTGCCCCCTGGGACTTACTGCCCTGACAACAACGTCAATGTCTGACAACCGTGTCTCATCATCATCCGACACCTCTTGACGCACTACTTGCACTAAGTCCACACTCTCATCACCCACAGACTGCAAAAGTTCTAAATTTTGGGCATCAGGACATAGCAACTGCTCGGGTTGCTGTTGAGCAGTGGTTTGTGTGTCTGGGTAGGGTCCTGAAAAGACTTCCTGTGAGTATGCCGGATCTGAATCCATATTTTCCATGGGGGGGGCAGGAGGTTGAGCTGGAGGAGACAGAGGTCTACTCCCTTGGCTAAAGTGGGTGGACTGTGTGGAAGACTGGGTGGTGGATAAATTACTGGACACATTATCCGCTATCCACGTCATCACATGTTCGCATTGTTGTGGTTTCAATAGTGGTGTACCACGTGACCTAGTAATTTGCGAGATGAAGCTAGGGAGCGAAACTCTGCGGCATTCCACTGCTCCCTCATCAGTAGGTACTGTGTCACCCTGCCCAGGACGACGGCCTCTGCCCCTCTACATCACTTGGACGCCCATGTCCTCGACCCTTAGCCCTTGGGTTTAACATTTTGTGTAATCACTAAACGTATTCTCTAGACTGCGGATAGTGTACCACACACCACAGAATTTTTCACTGGACTGTATTAAATGTATCTGAGAGAACAAACATATTCTCTAGACTGCCGCTAGTGTAATGCACACCACGCAATTTTTCACTGCACTGTAGGATATATGAATGAGAGAAAAAATGTATATTTTCTAGACTCTGGCTAGTGTGCAGCACACGACAGAATTTTGCACTGCACTGTAGGATATATGAATGAGAGAAAAAAATGTATATTTTTTAGACTCCGGCTAGTGTGCAGCACGACAGAATTATGTACTGCACTGTAGGATATATAACTGAGAGAAAAAACGTATACCCTAGACTGACGCTACTGTACAGCACACAACATAATTGTTCACTGGACTGTAATATATATAACTTAGAGAAAAAACGTATTCCCTAGACTGCACTACAGATCTCAGCAAGCCAAGGTACAGCAGCAGCAAAAATGAGTACTGAGAGGACTTTGGGCAATTTCTTTTGGGTCTGTGTGGACCACGTGCTGTCCCTTCTGCCACCAGTCGCTGCGCACAGCGTGCAGCCAAGATGGCGGTAGCTGCACTACAAGTCCCAGCCAGCAGCCAGGAGGAGACCCAAAAAAAAGGTGCTTGTAGCCCTTAGAAGGGCTGTTGGGTTCTTTGTGGGTGATTCCTGCCTAACCAACATCTAAATTGAGGCCCTAACACTCTCCCTGACAGACAGCAGCTCTATCCCTAATCTCATGCAGGCGGCGTCTGACGTTCACCGCCATTCCATGTCAGGGTAAAATTTTAAGTGCTTCACCTGCTACCTCAGTCTCACTTGGTCACTCTGGGTTCACCGCCATGCTGTGTCAGGGTAAATTTTTGGGTGATTCACCTGGTACCTCAATCTAACTTGGTCACCAAGCTGTCACCACGCTGTGTCAGGCTTATGCGTGCGTCGTGGGGTGGGGGATAGGACAGCAGTGCCAGCATGGGCAGTGGTGTCACCCGCAGGCGGTGATGGACCTTCGTTGCACCTAGTTGGGTGCTTTACTAACATGTGATGGGCATGTGCCTTGCCCATCTTGGTCTGGGTCAGCACAATTGTCTTGAGGGTCACCACCAGGCTGTTGCCCAGAATTTGGCATAATGGTACGATTAGGCAGCCTCAGAGGCATCCATGCATGCTGCCCCTGCTGTTTCCTGTCTATTTCTGTGGTGTTTCCATCATTTTCTGAGGTTTCCAGGTTTTCACGCAACCTTCCCTATGCAGAGCTCCGGTCCCCTGCAAAAAATGCTCGAGTCTCCCATTGACTTCAATGGGGTTCGTTATTCGAAACGAGCACCCGAGCATCAGGAAAAATTTGACTCGAATAACGAGCACCCGAGCATTTTAGTGCTCGTTCATCTCTATTGATTAGTTAAAGGGCACCATTGGTATTTATTTTATTTCTCTGTGATGTAACAGCTCTATAAAACCCACATCCCGTGCAGTCTCTGCCATTGTCCTGTGAGCTGAGCATAAGGAGAGATGTGGTAAGTTAGTGTTGCTGAAAATGATTATTAGAAGAATATTGAAATGGGGGAGTGCAAGGAGACCTGTGATGTGTCAGTTTATTTATTTATTCCTACATTTAGTAATTCCTACATCAGCCATAAATGTAATTCAATACCAATAAGATCAAAGCCTTTATTATTCTGGTGCCAGGTGCCAACCAATACCATCCAGTTTGCACCCCCTTAGGGGGCCAGGTCTTAATGATGACCATCCTCATCTTTTGCTGACTTTACTGTTCCTGATGACATATTCTCATTCATATTAGATGATGTGGTAAAAGAGGGAAAAGCCGATGGCAGAAGAAGGGCTCCCACCGGTAGGGCAGGAGTTGGAGAAGTGGTTATGCCAGAGCTGATTAATATTCTGTGTTTACTGCCAAATCACCTGCAGGAGATTACAGGCAAGAACGGCAATAATATGTATATTGTCCCCCCATCTAACCACCCAAATGCCCCTGCTTAAAGGCGCATTAAAGGTGCCGCGCAGCCATTAACAATGAAGACCAACTATACAGTGTGGTCTTCATTATTACATGAAAGGCAGCTGCAGGCTAATTGGCTGAGCGGTTCTTCACCGCAGCATGGCAACAACCCGTCCACACCATGACTGCTCCTTGTGGTTGTACCCTATAGCAGAGTTTCCTGGGTATACCTGATTTATGGCGATTTGTGATAAATTAATTCAGAACAAATTGAATCTCTCCACTAACTTTCTGCAAAATTAATCTCTAGTTAATGGGGCTGGTGGGCATTCAGGTACAGTACCATCCAGCAATGCCGGATCCAGAGAGTTCCATCAGCCTTTTCCCTTCTGGATCTCTTAGGGCTAGTATGAAACTAGCCTTAAATCATTCCTGGAGAACCCCCTTAAGAAGCCATTTTACCAATGAATATGTTGTTAAATATAAAATGCACACTAACATGATAAACATTCCAAATCCATGTAGATTTGCAGGTATCCTGGAATTTGAACCCAGAACCTCAGTCCTGTAAAAAAGAGACTACTGACTTATAATTCGGCAACCTAAAAAACTTCTAGTTGCATTGCACTTATCTAGTTTTTATTTTAGTTCCAATCTTCACATTCAACTTAGATCACATTGATATGCAGGCAAAATATGAAGAAGTGATTGGTGTTTTACACAGTGAAGTGTCTTCAAATGATTGTCGTCATTCCAGAACTTTCAGCTCAATCATAAAACATCACTTGACTGGTAAAAGAACTCTTTCAGTAATTGAGAGGCATAATGCAATTACCGACAATAATGTGCAGTGTGCTATTACTTATAAATTATGGCAAATGTTGTTCAATGAACATTCAAGATCATTATGTATTTTAATATGTCTGAATTTAATTTGAACAATATTCATTGGTCTTTCCTTGGGTACTCTGTGACACAACACTAAATATCCACCCAGACAGGTAGGAAAGATCTGTGGTATGTCACCAGCGACCTCCCTATCCAACTGTTCTTAACACATTCACCTGATTAAACCACTGTTTTTCTTTTGTTGATCTGAGGCCCCGTCCTGAGTTATGACATCTTTTCTTAATATGCAAGTTAGACATTTGGTGAAATGAGGGCATCACCATTGCTCTTGTTGCACCTAGGCTCTACTCCTTTCTGTCGTCAGGCCTTCCCTCGCGAGAGGGACTGGCCCTAGAAATGAGTGGAGCTTGGGTGCAACAAGAGCAGTGGCCTAGTGTGGAGGGGAGGGCCAGAAGGATGGTTGGCCCGAAAAAACTCCAAAAGGGTGCCGGAGTTGATGGCAGGGGAACAGGATATGATGGTTCCCATCTCTGCCCTTCAGCCTCATAGGCTGAAGGCCACTAGGCCTAAGGCCTATGAGGCAGTGAAACAGTGCAGGATGGTCGCAATGACATCACTGTCAGCTCCTGCATCTGGGTCATAGGCAGTGTGATGATGTCATCATGTCCACACTGCTGGGGGCTCTACAAGGTGGGGTGGCAGAGATTTTATGTTATATTATATATGACACTAAGGAGGACATTTCATGTAGATATGGCACTACGGAGGCATTATATGTAGAAATATCACTATGGGGGGCATTATATGTAGAGATGGCACTATAAGGGGGCATTATATGTATAGAGGGCACTACTGGGGACATGATATGTACAGAGGGCATTACCGAGGGAGCATTTTATGTAAAGAAGACACTACTGGCAAGCATTTATGCACAAAGGGAACTACTGCGGGGCATTTTAAGTATTGTGATGTTTCCTCCATTCAAACACACTGCACCTGCCGACTGCACTTGTTCTGTTGGGACGTTAGTGCAGGTGCAGTGTACTTGAAAAGAGGAAGCATCACTTGGAGTTGATCTGCCTGGTCACATGAACCTCCATCGGCAACCATTTGATAAACAGGACCTCTGTGTGGACAGCACAAAAGACTTTGTAAACAAGAGAACTTACCGTATGAGATATAGAAAGAGGTGCAGAATTTCAACAAAGGCTATATTAGTAAGTGCCATATTGTCATCTTATAAACACATTGTCAACAGCAACCAGAATTGGCCAATCCCTTTAACCCCTTCTACCTCAGTTTTCACCTTCCTGTCCAGGCCATTTTTTGCAAATATGCCATGTCACTTTATGTGGTAATAACTTTGGAACACTTTTACTTACCTAAGCATTCACCTGAGGGGGTAAAACATGTGATATTTTTATAGAGCAGGTTGCTATGGATGCAGCAATACCTAATACAGTATGTCTAGTGTTAAGTTTTACAAAGTAAATACATTTTTTTGAAAATAAAAATATCTTGTTTTTGTGCTGCCATATTCTGAGAGTCATATTTTTTTATTTTTTTAGCAATTGTCTTATGTAGGGGCTCATTTTTTTTCGGGATGAGATGACGGTTTGATTAGTACCATTTTGTAATACATAAGACTTTTTGATCACTTGGTATTACACTTTTGTGAGGCAAGGTGACCAAAAAAAGTCTGTTTTTATATAGATTTTTATTTAGATTTTATTTAGATAATGGGGTTCACCGTGGATACTGTGATATTTTTATAGAGCCAGTCGAAATGGTCGTGGCGATACCTAATATGTCTATTTTTCTTTTTTTTCCTATGTTTTTTTGCAATTTTATATCACTTTATATCATTTTATTGGAAATGGACGCTTTTTTTAACTTGGAACTTTTATTTTTATTATGTAAAACACTTTTTTAATTTATTTATTTATTTATTTTTTGCATTGCCTGTCAGTGTATTACCAGTGTAATACACTGACAGCCTGCCTGGAAGACCCAGCCAAGGGGGCTGGGTTAATAGGCTTCCATAGAAGGCTAGCCTCAATGCCTGTGGACGGCCTTCACAGCTATAGGGTCCTCGTCCATGATGGGGATTTGTATCCTCCACAATCAACTTGTATGCCGAGGTAAATGAAAGAGATAAATGAGTTAATGCGCTGGCATCGGTGTTCTTACCGATGCCGACGTATACAGCAGGGGCTTGGCTGTCAGTGACTGCCGGGCCCCCACCACTGATTAGGTGGGCACAGTTCCTGCACCCACTCAATCCTCGTGCCATACTTGCATGGCGCTGGGGCTTAAGTCACGTCCCGCAGCACCATACATGTACGGTACTGGTTGGGAAGGGTTTAAATATATGGATAAATGGGATAATGTCTATAATATTCATGAATGCATGATAAAGAAAGGTATATGAAACATATAATATTCACGTCCATATTTTCTAGCTCAGTCGAAACCTTCTGTTTTATTTGTTGGGTCTGCCTCTTTAATAAATTGCACCACTGCGCTAATAACTTTAAAATACTTTTAAACCAGAATATATTAACAAAATCAATGGAGAATACGATCTGCAGAATGTTAAATAAATAACAATAAAAGGGGGCTAGGACAATGCAATAAATGCTGACATTTTCAATTGTGTGCATTATATCCACAAGGCAGAGTGGGGACAGCTTTGTATTAAGTGCAGTTTAAAAGCCAACCCTGAGGATACAGAGCTTTAAAAGCCAATTCATCTGTTACTTTATTAGATTGAATAAGTAATGGAGCACATAAATATGGTGGATGAATTGAGGACAACAGAATTTTTCACTTGCGTCTGTATGTTTCTTGCTTAGGACTGCTTTCTTAAAGGGGTTTTTGAGCAGAAAAGTTTTTTTTTTTGGAAATTGTTTTTGATTTTCTATAACTCTGTAATGGAGTTGAGCTGAGCTTTTTAGCATCATGAAGATATAGAACTTTAAACACTGGATTCCAGACCTTCTATATTGTCAGAGGGGTGGAATTGCTGACTGGTCCCTCTCATGGCTTGATTAATGTTCTGCAGGAAAGGTATGTCATCACAAGCTACATCTGTTACATGCAAAAGGTGTACCACCTTGGCCTCATCTTTGCATTGTGCATGCATTCAATTACATACTGCAAAATAGGGGGTGCTCACTTTTCCTGCTGGCTACTTTCACATCCCTGATGAATGTTCTGGCAGGCTTTTCAGGCAGAGAACAGCCTTCCAGTGTTCACTGGATGCAGCATTACAACTGGCAACAGATCACTGACGGATCCTTGTTGACTATAATAGGATCTAGCAGGGATCCGCCGCGTTTGGACATACTGTAAATGGTAGGTTTGCATGCAACGTTTTTTGTCTGTTTTTTATGCCAGATCAGGCTGTCGGAAAATATCTGACGGAGATGTGAACACAGCCTTACTTAAACCTGGGAGACAGAGAGATAACACCTATTTATCCTCAGATAAATTAGGCAGATTCTCTAATCTTCCCCTTTGGAGGTTCTCCAGTCTTCTGCTGCGATATATCGACTGCTTTTCATAAAACTATAGAATTATAATAATAATTACAGTATCAATGTGATATTCTTGGCAAATACATTTTGTAAAAATAGTGCCTGTCCATCAACGACAAGTCAATCACTTTAGGACAGGAAACTACATTTACAAATACTGTTTCTGTTGGTGCTATACTCGCCTTCATTACATTCACAGAGCCCACAATGTATTATACCTCTTTTGGTGCCACAATGGCCTTATTTGTGCTTACAGAGTGCTGTTGCATGTTTATATACAGACATGGTTATATTAGAAAAAACAGTGGCTTGTTCTCAACAAGTGTTCAAAATGCATCCCTTTTTGTAAGCAGCAGCTCTACAGTATGGTTCTAGATGATAAGAAGATGTGTAGCTGTATATGGGGTAGTAGTAGTAATGGCAGAAATAGCAACACAGTATGGAACCTTGGAATCTGTCTGAAATGCAGGAGATATATGGAATCTTTGCAGCAGGTTTTAGGAAAAATAAGCACATGAGCAATAGGACATCCTCTGGTTTCGACAAAAATATATACTGCAATGGATACACTAAAATATGCTTATTTGAGCACTTATAATGGTAGAAAAATTGGGTTTTTGGAAAAGAAAAGCAGGTGCAATTGGATATCCATGGGTATGACAAAAATATACACTATTATGCTGCTTTTAATGCACTAATATATGCTGATTGCACAACTTTAAACTGTAGCTCGGAAGCTGTCTTACATTTAGAAGCAGTGGTGAATCTGCCGAAGTTATGGAGAGACCAGCGGATCCACCGCCAGGTATAGGGCTTATTAAGACCGTCATCTAAACCACTGGTCTTAATAAATGTGCCCCAAGGCTATAAATTTTAAAATGCCATTGCACCTAAATCTAAGTACAAGTAGCATTTCTAAAAGGAGGTTTGGCGTGGGTGGGTATGGGTTGGACCCAGCCAGCCCAACAGATTTATTTTTATGTGTGTAATTTTTCCTGCATAAATGAAGACAAACATCTATGGCAGCTCGGAGCTAGTGCATTTCAAAACTAACAAATAAATTTATATAAAGCAAACACATTATTTCTTTTTCTCATATTCAATAAAACTTAAATTTACCAGATGGTATCACAGGTTCTGTAGTGCATTTTACTTGGGAGTGAAGTTCAATGCCACATCCAAAAGTTCTGCTCTTCTGCATTAATGCTTATTGCCAATCTATTATTTTGTTTTGGGAGAAAAAGGTTGTAACTCATTGTAGTGAAAGGGTTAATGTCCAGCCTTCAGCACAGAATAGAGCAATCAACATGTCCCTAAATTGCTGCATGTCAGGCTAATGAGGACATGTGTTATCAGATGTGCTAGGACTAGAATAGGACTGGCCTACATTTTTTTGCAGCTGGCAGAAGTATATGGTTTTAGACTTGAATTCTGCTGAAAACTCTGGGCATAACCAGTAATATATAACATAATTTTAAAGGTTAATAAATGATTAAGTGCCTGCAATTAAACTGACAAATTTCGGTATTACTATAGCTACTACAGTTTGGCCAATTTAGTAGAAGATATATTACAGTATATGCCACATAAAGTCCTTCAAAAGAGATGCTCTTCATTATTTACACAGGTACAGCAAGTCATGAGTACGGTGGCCATGCTTCATATAATATCTTAGTCCCATTCATGTACCACCCCCCTTCTTTTTAATGACCATGGGAGGAAGGGGGCGTTCCAGAGTTCAGATCTGCATCAATCACTGATTTTGCACCCAGAAGATTGGTTATCACTGATGTTCCAGAAAATCCCTTTCATTTGTGAATTTGTTTAAGTGTGTCAACTATAAAATAATTAGAACCACATGTTAACAAAGTTTGGTCCAAAGACAATGGGTGTGAATGCACTTAAAGGGGTTATCCAAGACTATTAAATGCCCCCATATGCCCGGGCCCCTCGCAATGAATATACTTACCTCACCCCATGCTCCCTGCACCGCTCCTGGTCCCCGCACCGCCGCTGCTGAATCTCCCAGTGCGCAGATGAAAACATCCGGTGTCAGGGGGGAGCAGCCAATGCAGGGACGAGCCTCCCGAGCGTCTTCAAATACCCAAATGCATGTTGCATTTTCTGTAAGGCTTTAAAAATGCTGAAACGAAAAGTAATACAACAAAACGGTACTGACAAAATTGTGAATTTTCATTTAAAAAACTACGGTAGCTATACCAGGCTGAAAATGGTCCACAGAAAATGAGCACATGCTATATTTATATTTGTCAGATCTTACAAAATAGCTAGCAAGGCATCATCAATCCATCTGATTACATTGCATAATCCATAGCATGCATCTGCCTTCCACAATCAGCTAGAGAGTTCCACAGCTGCATTGAAGAGAAGTAGATTTAATTATCAGCACACCAGAGAGCGGAACATTTCCTGAATTCACAATTGTCAGCCCCGTCAGCTTTCTACATGAGTGGATGTTTAAACTTTTTATTGGAAAGCAGATATTGCCCTCCACGTATGCTGAGCAGAAATCCCCCGTGGAGAAACACACAGAAGGCGATTATAATCTTTGGATGTGGGATGGTGGTCACATTGGTTTTAATAAGAAGTTAACATTGATGTGAAAGCAGCTTTACTAAATAGCTTATGTATCAGAACTGTCAAACAGGACTGGGATGAGGGTGAGTCGAGAAAGCAACCACCTGGGGCACCATTGCGGAAGGGGAGAAATTTACAGTATGGTCGGGGGGAAAAAAAAGTATTCCGACAGCCAATAAAAAACTGTGCTATTTAGCTAAACACAGAGGATACACAACTGTGCATACTGTACTGAACTTTACATTTTACTGTAACTGCCACTTAAATGAACGCTAAGCCTAGAAATGAATCATAAAAGTAAACAAAAAGTTTGCTTTTATGATCCTAATACAAACAGTCTTGAAGAAATCCTGTAGAAAACAAAGGGGTTCATCTCCAGCTGGTCGGTTCCATCTTTGACTGGTGGTCAGAAGTGAAGGTGGAGCTTACCAAAATGGTGTGGCTTAAATCTATTTTTACCCCAATGCAAAGAGAGCAGGGGAGGACGCTGCTGCTCCTCTCAGTTGTCTTAGAGGTAGAAACGGGAGAGAGAGGAAGAGGAGGGTGGGGAACATGGCTGGTCTCACACAGATAAGACTTCTTTATACATTTTTTAGCTTAAATTGTGATACTGAAGAAGATAATAATAAGGGATACAGGGAGGAAGAGATGGGATATTTTATCTTAGCTTTTTTGTGTATTTCCTGTATTTAGAATTAATTTAAAGGAAACTTGTCAGCAAAAAATGCAATGCAGTCTGCAAGCAGAATATAATAGAGCAGGAGGAGCTGAGCAGATTGATATATAGTTTTATGGGAAAAGATTCAGTAAAACTTGTAATTTATTAATTTAAATCTCAGCTATTTCTGACTACAAAAAAGAATAGCTGAGTGGCTCACCAATAGATATGAAAAATGGATTCAGGGTGCTCAAGTCATGATGCTTCTTACCCCAAAGAAGCAAGATATAGATACAAAAATAGTAAAAGTTATGGCTGGACGAGCATACCCTTATCTGGTGGTAATGAAAGTTGCAATAGGAGTATATCTGGTTAAAAATATATATAAATGTTTATTATACACACTCAATAAACAATGTAATATATATCGGCGCCAATATTTGGGAATAATCGGAAAAATACACGGTAAAAATATACAAATAGGAAAAAATATACAATAGTAAAAAGTATAAACAATGAAAGTAGAAAATAATATTAAAAATTAAAAAAATGAAAAGTCACAAGGTATCCTCCCGGTTGTGCGTGCCTGTAAATAAATTTCAATGTCTGTAGATTCTCATACAGAGCTGGGTAGTATCATCAATAGCTTCAAAGTGATTAAACTTTGTGGATGTGTTAAATATGAGATGATTACCCCACAGTTATATTAAAAAGTTCAGGCTACACATTCAAGAATACATATGCTGTAGTATGCGGTAGTACATTACCAGTATCCTCAGTACTTTACTCGCCGTCAGCGTCTGATGGTTTTACAGCGCCCGCTGAATGCTCCTTGGTCTTGTGAAGTTGATCGGCGTGCTGTTTGTTCTCCTGTTTGTCAGTATCAGATGGATGTGCAGCGTCTGTTGAAACGGAGTTTCTGTGTGAAGGGATCGGGCGCACTGTTCGCTCTCCTATCTGCGTCCCTCGTGGCGTCCCACGTGGGTGCCGGCTATAGATAAATGAAGATGAGCGATCTAGTGGTGCCACGGGCCTCCCAGTAACAATGTAGATACTTCCAAGGTACTTTTTCTATGGCTGCAAAAAAGAGGGATGTAGGGTCTTGTTGGTGATATTCTTTGTAGTGTTTGGAGACTGAATGCATCTCATACCCTTTCTTTATATTATTTCTTTATATTTATGAGATGCATTCAGTCTCCAAACACTACAAAGAATATCACCAACAAGACCCTACATCCCTCTTTTTTGCAGCCATAGAAAAAGTACATAAACATTGGAGAGGAGGACATCATATTAACAACATGTCGCGCCTTGAGGCAAGAAAAATCTTTGAATTCAATACCTTGATCCCAAAAGGTCTGAACGCAGAAATGGAACTGTTTGGGTTTTTGTAAACTCCTCGGTGATCTGGGGTGGGTGCCTTGCGGGGACGCAGGATCGAGGTCCGGCTGTTATTATTCCCAGCACCTCGATCCCCCCTCCCTGTTGGGCCCCCATCCCTTACACGTTCAGTCTTCCAAGTTCAGTATTCTAGAAACTAATATATACAGAATAACACATAATAGTATCATATTGATAGATATACCGCCATAGACATATCACAAACTTACCGTACTCCTCCAACTCATACAGCTACCTTAAAGGAAAGAGAAAAGGAAAAATGAAAAAACAATAGCGTTCTGATAAAAAAGGATATTCCAAAATCTCTATATACATATAATTCCTACATATATACAGTATTTTTTATTTTTTATTTTCTATATTTTAATTTCATTTTCACTATTTTTATTACTTATTACACATGTATATAAATATCTACTTATATGTACCTACTGATATATTATAGATATTGTTATATGATTAAACAATGTATTGTTATCAGGAATATATATATAACATTTGTATATTACATGTTGAACTCCAGAACCACATCAAGGGTTAACTTGACAAAACCCACAGAGATCCAATTGGGATTATCTCCTCCCCTTAGAACTTCAATGCAGTATAAAACCCTGAAAGAATAGCAGGTCTAACCACCACTGAGGAAGGGGCAGACTATATGTCATAGACCCCAAAACGCGTCTGGTTCGGAAGTTAGACCTGTAATATTGTATGAGGCGTCCATACCAAAGAATACTGTAAAAGGCAATAATTTGCACAGTCACCGGTACCTTGGAAGTATCTACATTGTTACTGGGAGGCCCGAGGCAGCACTAGAACGCTCATCTTCATTTATCTACAGCCGGTACCCACGTGGGACGCCACGAGGGACGCAGATAGGAGAGCGAACAGCGCGCGCGATCCCTTCACACAGAAACTCCGTTTCAACAGACGCTGCACATCCATCTGATACTGACAAACAGGAGAACAAACAGCACGCCGATCAACTTCACAAGACCAAGGAGCATTCAGCGGGCGCTGTAAAACCATCAGACGCTGTAACATCTTCAGGCGCTGACGGCAAGTAAAGTACCGAGGATACTGGTAATGTACTATCGCATACTACAGCATATGTAT
The DNA here is from genome assembly GCA_900303285.1 of Rhinella marina. NCBI lineage: Eukaryota > Metazoa > Chordata > Amphibia > Anura > Bufonidae > Rhinella > Rhinella marina. The sequence goes on along the minus strand of ONZH01019397.1, from coordinate 3,851 downwards.
TCTTGAATGTGTAGCCTGAACTTTTTAATATAACTGTGGGGTAATCATCTCATATTTAACACATCCACAAAGTTTAATCACTTTGAGCTATTGATGATACTACCCAGCTGTGTATGAGAATCTACAGACATTGAAATTTATTTACAGGCACGTACAACCAGGAGGATACCTTGTGACTTTTCATTTTTTTTAATTTTTAATATTATTTTCTACTTTCATTGTTTATACTTTTTACTATTGTATATTTTTTCCTATTTGTATATTTTACCGTGTATTTTACCGATTATTGCCAAATATCGGCGCCAATATATATTACATTGTTTATTGAGTGTGTATAATAAACATTTATATATATTTTTAACCAGATATACTCCTATTGCAACTTTCATTACCACCAGATAAAGGTGTGCTCGTCCAGCCATAACTTTTACTCTTTTATTATCCATTTCTGACTACAGTTGTACACTGAGGGAGGTGTTATGTGTGATATATTTATACATAGTAATTAGATCTACCATTAGACGTCATTTTTCTATAAAAACTAGAGATGAGCGAGTAGTGAAATATTCGAAAGTTCGAATTTCGATTTGAATAGACCGAGTTATTCGACTATTCGACCGAATATCGAATCCCATTATAGTCTATGGGAAAAAAATGCTCGCCAATGTTATCAACCGAGTGTTCCCACCCATGCCCACTCTCAGGAGCTCTTCTCAGGTCCCTTACCTGATTTTGACTCCTCGCCAGTCCTGCAAGAATCGCAGGAGCTATCTGAGGATTTTGTTTGTTCTGATGCCCAAACACTGGAGCAAGCTCCATCTCTAGCTGATGGTGGTGTGGAACGGGCACTAAAGTGTAAAATGATTAGGGACGATGATGAGACACAGTTGCCAGCAAGGGAGGCTGTTGGAGCAAAGTGAGGCAGTGTAAGAGGAGGTGGTTGAGTATGACGAGTCAGTGACCCGACCTGGCCCAGTGTCATGTCTAGCAGGTAAAGCAGTGGGGATGTTGAGGGATGCGTAGGACCGCAAAAGGCAGGAAGAGGCCGTGGGGTGGCCAGAGGCTTATGGAGAAGGCAGGCTAGAGCCCGCAGGGCCGCATCTCTTCCCTATAACAGGCCCCCACACAAAGCTCTCCCATCGAGGGCTCTTAGGTCCTTGTTGTGAAGATATTTTAATGAGTGCGCAAAGTTAGCTTGAGGTGAGACCTTGAAAAAATTATATGGAGGCCCTTGAGGTGAGCCCTCGAAAAAATTATGTGGAGGCCCAAGAGGTGAGACCTCTTAAAAATTGTGTGGAGGCCCAAGAGCTGAGACCTCTTAAAAATTGTATTAAGGCCCAAGAGGTGAGACCTCTTCAAAATTGTTTGTAGGCCAAAGAGGTGAGACCCTCTTAAAAACTGTGTGGAGGCCCAAGAGCTGAGACCTCTTAAAAATTGTATTAGGCCCAAGAGGTGAGACCTCTTCAAAATTGTTTGTAGGCCCAAGAGGTGAGACCTCTTAAAATTGTGTGGAGGCCCAAGAGCTGAGACCTCTTAAAAATTGTATTAAGGCCCAAGAGCTGAGACCTCTTAAAAATTGTATTAAGGCCCAAGAGGTGAGACCTCTTAAAAATTGTGTGGAGGCCCAAGAGCTGAGACCTCTTAAAATTGTATTAAGGCTCAAGAGCTGAGACCTCTTAAAAATTGTGTGGAGGCCCAAGAGCTGAGACCTCTTAAAAATTGTATTAAGGCCCAGAGGTGAGACCTCTTAAAAATTGTATTAAGGCCCAAGAGGTGAGACCTCTTAAAAATTGTATTAAGGCCCAAGAGGTTGAGACCTCTTAAAAATTGTTGTAGGCCCAAGAGGTGAGACCTCTTAAAAATTGTTTTAAGCCCAAGAGCGGAGACCTCTTAAAATTGTATTAAGGCCCAAGAGCTGAGACCTCTTAAAAATTGTATTAAGGCCCAAGAGCTGAGACCTCTTAAAAATTGTATTAAGGCCTAAAAGCTGAGACCTCTTAAAAATTGTATTAAGGCCCAAGAGATGAGACCTCTTAAAAATTGTGTGGAGGCCCAAGAGCTGAGACCTCTTAAAAATTGTATTAATGCCCAAGAGGTGAGACCTCTTCAAAATTGTTTGTAGGCCCAAGAGGTGAGACCTCTTAAAAATTGTGTGGAGGCCCAAGAGCTGAGACCTCTTACAAATTGTATTAAGGCACAAGAGGTGAGACCTCTTAAAAATTGTTTGTAGGCCCAAGAGGTGAGACCTCTTAAAAATTGTATTAAGGCCCAAGAGCTGAGCCATAATAATTTTTTCTTTTTTTTTTTAATGGAGCAATTCTACGGCGGTTAAGGAGGAGGAGGAGGAGGAAATGGCACTTCATACAGATGGGCACTTCACTTTGGCTGCTTTCCCACTGTTGTAGAAGCAAAGTCCGGGTCAATCCACTTGCTGTTCATTTTGATTAGCGTCAGCCTGTCAGCACTGTCGGTGACAGGCGGCTGCTGCTTATCGGTTATAATGCCCCCGGCTGCGCTGAACACCCTTTCTGATAGCACGCTGGCGGCAGGGCAGGCAAGCACCTCCAAGGCGTACAGGGACAGTTCCAGTCACGTGTCCAACTTGGGAACCCAGTAAGTGTAGGGCGCCGAGGGATCAGGAGGACAGGGGTACGGTCTGCCAGGTACTCCCGCAACATCCGCCGATACTTGTCCCTCCTGCTGATAGTGGGCCCCGCAGTGATGGAAGTTGCACGAGGGGGTGCCATGAACGTGTCCCACACCTTGGAGATTGTTCCCCCTGGTGGCTGTGGGCCTGATCGATGTTGTCAGACTCTGGGAGACACTGTCCTCTCTGCCGCCAGCGATGGTGGGTGGGAAAATCTCCATCATGTTCTGCACGAGTTCCCTCTGGTATTCCAGCAATTCGATTCGTCCTCTCCTCTACCGGAATAAAAGAGGAGACGTTATCTTTATACCGGGGGTCCAGGAGTTGCGAAGACCCAGTATAGTTTGTTCTCTAATATCCGGACAACACGTGTGTCCCGGGAAAAGCAGCCCAGCATGAAGTCAGCCATGTGTGCCAGACTCTGAATAGCATGACGTCACTGCCCCCACCAGAAGGATCATTTGCCATTTCCTCCTCTTCCTCTTTCCGCCTCCTCTCCGCCCCATCCGCCGCTGAACCAATGGGACGCACACAGCCTGACTGCTACCCTCGCCGCCAGCATCCTCCTCCTCTTCCACAGCCACCTCCACGTCGTCCTCCTCCTCATCGTCCTCCTCCTGCAACTGCCACCGAGAAGCAGACAAAAGTGTGGTCTGACTGTCTAGCTCCGTTGCGTCTCCTCCTACCCCCATCTCCTCTGTGTGCAATGCGTTCTCCCTTATTGCGATGAGCGTTTCTTTAAGGACTAATAGGAGCGGGATGGTTAGGCTCGCTATAGCGTCCTCGCTGCTGACCTTCTTGGTGGACTCCTCAAAGATACGCAATACATCACATATGTCTGCCATCCATGGCCACTCGTGGTTGGCAAACTGAGGGAGCTGAGTTGGAGGCACGCGTGGATTCATCATCTGGTACTCCATCAATGCTCTCTGCTGCTCACACACCCTGGCCAACACGGAATAGGTGGAATTCCAGCGAGTGGGCAGGTCGCACAACAGCCGATGTTCAGGCAAATGGAGGCGTTGCTGGAGTTTTTTTAAGCTAGCAGCAGCTACAGTTGACTTCCGAAAGTGAGCGCACAAGTGCCGCACTTTCACCAGTAGCTCTGCCAGGTTGGGGTAAGTCTTTAAAAATTAAATTAAAATTAAAAACGTGGGCCAGGCATGGTACGTGATTGAGTTCGGCAAGCTCCAGAGCCGCCACC